>SJYV01053385.1:0-34286 GCA_006410875.1 Neotragus pygmaeus
TTGGCACCTCGTTATTTCTAAAACCAAATTTATCATATTCCTTCTTAAATCTGTTACGTTTCCTATAGTCCCTACTTTTACTAGAGCCCTACCCACTTCCCAGACCTCCAGGCTCAAAACTCTCAAAATCATTTTTGATGCTTTCTCTACGTGATCTCTTTATGATGTAACAAAAGTCTAAGTATCAGAGTTGACAGGTGACTAGTAGACTTAACACTTCCATTTACAGAGACCGGTATTTCTAAAACTTAAATTCCAGGCTTCCGTGGTGGCTCAGTGGTAAAGAATCCACCTGCCAAAGCAGGAGATATGGGTCCAGTCCTTGATCNTGACAGGTGACTAGTAGACTTAACACTTCCATTTACAGAGACCGGTATTTCTAAAACTTAAATTCCAGGCTTCCGTGGTGGCTCAGTGGTAAAGAATCCACCTGCCAAAGCAGGAGATATGGGTCCAGTCCTTGATCCCAGGAAAATCCCACATGCTGCTGAGCAACTAATCCCATGCGCCACAATATTCAGTCCGTGCTCTAGAGCCTGGGAGCTGCAACTACTGAGCCCATGCGCTGCAACCACTGAAGCTCAGGCACCCTGAAGCCCATACTGAGCAACAAGAGAAGCCACCTCCCCCGCACCACAACTAGCGAGTAGCCACTGCACACTGCAACTAGATAAAAGCCCGCGTACCACCGAAGACCCAGCACAGCCAGAAATACTAAATAAAATTACATATAAAAAGTTTAAGTTCTAAAAGGCAACAACACGCAAGCACTCTTCTAGGAACTTGGAATACCAGAGTAAACAATACAGAAAAACATCTCTGTTCTTGTAGACTTAATAGTCAGTGTAGAGAAATAGGCCCTCTCCCCTCAACTCAAGGAAGATAACCAGAAATCAATCAATGTATCTAGACTAGGTCATGATTTATACAAGTTCCACTTCCTATAGCCTATATGGAACAAGTACTTAAGAAATGAGCACTGCATTTGTTCCTGCAGCTGAAAACACAAAGCTGCCTTGATCCTCTTTAGAGGCAATTCAATGGGAGGAATATTCCTAAGTCACCCTCTCAGCTTCTGGGGTACCTGCTTCCTCCTTTCTGTCATACTTTGAGCTCTCTGGTACTGTGCCAATTTTCTCTCTTTCTGAAAATGTGAAAAGATACTTATTTGTTCTAATTACTGAATATAATTGGCTTCTTTATTTTTAAAATGTCAGAGCCTCTACCTTGAACTGGAAAGAAGCTAAAAAGCAGAATTCTTATCCCATACTTTTCTATTCTCCATCACTTTTAACTAGCAGAGTGCCTTGCATGTAGTAGATAACTAACAGTTCAATGAACTATTTCCATTTTTATTTCCTTAACTTGATAGTCAACGAAAGTTTCTCCCCCACCTCTTTTTGTTCAATGGCCCTACATAGTTGGAAGGACACTCCTTACCCCATCAACTTATAGGCAGTTCCTCTGATGTGTCATCCCTTTCTTAAGCAGCATAAATGAAAATTTGAAACTCCAGTACTCTAAATTTCCAGCAACAGCACCTATACACGCATTATAATTATATAATCTGATTTACTTCATTTCATATAATTTCATTACAAAGTTATATCAGACTTCAATAAATTTTATCTTAGTGAAATGTTTCAAATTTCATTCTATGTGGTTGATCAGAACCACATTAAAAAGAAATTAACATCTGACTTTATAAAAATTTTAATGTAATTTTTCCTGGGCTCCCCAGATTCTCTAACTCTCTGAATAAAAGCCAATAGCCCAGGGTCAGAACACAATCAATGTGGTAACAGATTTCTGTTAAGCTGACCTCCTTAATAGCAAANTATTGTTTTCCTCTATTTCTTTGCATTGATCACTGAGGAAGGCTTTCTTATCTCTTCTTGCTCTTCTTTCGAACTCTGCATTCAAATGGGTATATCTTTCCTTTACTCCTTTGTTTTCATTTCTCTTCTTTTCACAGGTATTTGTAAGGCCTCCTCAGACAACCATTTTGCCTTTTTGCATTTCTTTTTCTTGGGGTTGGTCTTATCCCTGCCTCCTATGCAATGTCACGAACCTCTGTCCATAGTTCTTCAGTCACTCTATCAGATCTAGTCCCTTGAATCTATTTGTAACTTCCACTCTATAGTCATAAAGGATTTGATTTAGGTCATACCTGAATGGTCTAGTCGTGTTCCCTACTTTCTTCAACTGAAGTCTGAATTTGGCAATGAGGAGTTCATGATCTGAGCCACAGTCAGTTCCCCGTCTTGTTTTTGTTGACTGTATAGAGCTTCTCCATCTTGGGCTGCAAAGAATATAATCAATCTGATTCCAGTGTTGACCATCTGGTGATGTCCATGTGTAGAGTCTTCTCTTGTGTTNAGCCACAGTCAGTTCCCCGTCTTGTTTTTGTTGACTGTATAGAGCTTCTCCATCTTGGGCTGCAAAGAATATAATCAATCTGATTCCAGTGTTGACCATCTGGTGATGTCCATGTGTAGAGTCTTCTCTTGTGTTGTTGGAAGAGGGTGTTTGCTATGACCAGTGTGTTCTCTTGGCAAAACTCTATTAGTCTTTGCCCTGCTTCATTCCATATTCCAAGGCCAAATTTGCCTGTTACTCCAGGTGTTTCTTGACTTCCTACTTTAGCATTCTAGTCCCCTATAATGAAAAGGACATCTTTTTTGGGTGTTAGTTCTAAAAGGTCTTGTAGGTCTTCATAAAACCGTTCAACTTCAGCTTCTTCAGCATTACTCGTTGGGGCATAGACTTGGATAACTGATATTGAATAGTTTGCCTTGAAAACAAATAGAGATCATTCTGTCATTTTTGAGATTGCATCCAAATATTGCATTTTGGACTCTTTTGTTGACCGTGATGGCTACTCCATTTCTTCTAAGGGATTCCTGCCCACAGTAGTAAATATAATGATCATCTGAGTTAAATTCACCCATTCTAGTCCATTTTAGTTCGCTGATTCCCAAAATGTCGATGTTTACTCTTGCCATCTCCTGTTTGACCACTTCCAGTTTACCTTGATTTGTGGATCTAACATTCCAGGTTCCTATGCAATATTACTTTTTATAGCATCAGACTTTACTTCTGTCACCAGTCACATCCACAGCTGGGTGCTGTTTTTGCTTTGGCTCCATCTCTTCGTTCTTTATGGAGATGTTTCTCCACTGATCTCCAGCAGCATATCGGGCGCCACCGCCCTGGGGAGCTCGTCTCTCAGTGTCCGATCTTTTTGCCTTGTCGTCTTGTTAGTGTAGTATTTTGCATGAACTTTCAGTGACTCGGGGCTTTCTTGGTGGCTCAGATGATAAAGAATCTGCCTCCGAGGCAAGAGACTCGGGTTCAGTCCCTGGATCAGGAAGATCCCCCAAAGAAGGAAATGAAGGCCCACTCCAGGATTCTTGCCTGGGAAATCTCATGGACAGAAGAGCCTGGCAGATTGCAGTCTATGGGGTCGCAGAGTGGGACATGACTAAGCGACTTTCACTCGGATGATTTCAAGTATTTGGAAGCACTAGAAGTGTACCTCTTTTTACTCCTCCTCACTTTGAATCTTTACATCCGTTTACTGCCCCCAAAATATTTTCTCTAGATATTTCCATGCATGGACCTTTCTCGGCATTGAGATCTGGACTGGCATGTTACCTCCTTAGAGAACCTTCCTGGAACATGTTAGCTAAATTAGCCAGTGCCCAGCTCCCTTCCTCAAGGGTTGGCATATGACAGCCTGGGGCTGAATCCAGCCTGCTGCCTGTTTTGCAAATAAAGTTTTATTGGCACACCGCCATGCTCGTTACACATTGTTACATGTTTGTGTTATAAGCTGAGACTTGGGTAGTTGCAACATAGACCTTTTGGCCCACAGATCCCAAAATATTTACTATGTGGTCTTTTAATAGGAAATGTTTGCTGACCTCCGAGACTCCTATTGATCTGTTTTATTCCTTTTACAGTATTGATTATTTCCTGAAATTATTATTGGTTTGTTTGTTTGCTTGTTTGTTTCTGATTTCTGCTATTAGATTATAAGCTTCTCAAGGACTCATTTTCCCTTTTACCTGGAGTATAGTAAGCATAATATATTTGATGGAGTGAATTTAATAAATCCCACGCAGTAGTGTTTCTATTAATTCAGCGAGGGGCTCCCAAGCTTCAATACACAAATGAGTGCTGTTGATTTACATTTCAACAAGGGAAAACACATGCATTTTTTTGTTTTGGTTGCATAAACTAGACCACTGAGACAGATGGGGCCTAAGAGGTATATTCTACAATGTCACCTCTTGAACTTGATGACGAAAAGCCAAGATGTGAAACCAATGGAAATCACGGCGAGTCTGTCATTTCACCCAGTGCCATCGCCACTAACCAAAACTGACTCTTGTTTGCCAGGCAATCAAAGCCAATTCACTCTACTTTCTTCTGAGTTACCAACCATTTTGGCTTAACCCTGTCTAATCAAATAAATGAGTTTCTTAAAAAAAAAATCTCCACCCGTGTAAGGAAAGATGCCCTTATTTTGTCTGAATACCTACATCACTTTGTCCCATACCGTGTTCATAAACCCTAACATTTTGCATGCATGAGAGCTTTCCAGAAAGCTGTCTTTATCTAAATTTATCCAGCCATTGGTTCCCATCTCATATCCTTGTCACTTGAGGATTTATTTACTGGTTCCTTGTCTATTAGTCTTTTTGTCCTCTGACTGCTGTTTTGAAAGCAGGCACCATTTCGTACTTATCTGTATGTTTCCCACTATTACCCAACATGTGTTTGGCCTGAATTGAGTCTGGAGTCAGCACCAGGCCCCTGACACTGTGCTGGGGGTTATGTCAGATAAGACTGTTAAAGTTTCTCAAGAGCCCTAGAATCTTATCCTGGGAAAGCTCACACCTTCTAGAAATAAGCCTAATCCAATCCACTCATTTGCCATGTTAAATATATATATATATTTTTTTTTTTTTTTTTTAAGAAAACAATAGCTATTCGTTTGCTTTTGAAATTATTATTGATTGCAATTTTATGTTTTATTTTTCTGTGTCTCTACCAATGCACGTTTGGTCAGATCTCCAAGCATTTGAAGGCCCCTGAATTTTTTGGAGGCTCCTGGAAAGAGGTGCACACACTCCACCCCCATAGCCCAAGTCCTAATGTATAAAGCAGCCGTGGACATGCGCAGATGCAGCAGGACACTGTAGACATGGTTCCTGTCCCCAGGGAGCTCAGAGTCCAGCCAGTGTGCGATGCGAGTGAGCAGGTAGTTAGAGAAAACCGAGTGGAGGCCTGTTTCGGAGGAAGGTTAGGGCTGAAAGAAGACTCGAGAGGACCGGAGGGGAGTGGGGGTGCGGCGGGGCGCTGAGGAAGCCCTGCCTGGGGAGTGGTGTCGTAGCTGAGCCCTGAGGGTGAGAAGCTGCGGCCCACCCTCCCCAGCTAGCTTGGTCAGGGCTTCCTCGAGGCCCTAGTGGTCAGGACCCGCCTGCCCGCGCAGGAGACACAGGAGAGGAGGGCTCAGTCCCTGGGCCGGGAGGACCCCCTGGAGCAGGAAATGGCAACCCGCTCCAGTATTCTTGCCTGGAGAATGTCACGGACAGAGGAGCCTGGCGGGCTACAGTCCACAGCTTCGCAAAGAGTCAGACGCACTGAGGTGACTTCGCACGCACACACGCAGCCTTGATGAGCCTATTGGACCCATCAGCCAGTTCACCTGCAGTCACGACAGGCTGTGCAATTTATGGAGCCCCTTCCAGTATTTCAAGAAGGCAACAGCAGGGTATTAAACCAGCTCTGGGGTCCTTCTGAGCATGGGTCCCTGTCTGATGGTGCCGGTTTCATGCCCGTAAAGCTGGTGTGATAGTCGTCCTAAAAATGGACCCAGGCCCATTCAAATGAGAGTCGGAGAATTCTGCACACCTACTACAGCACCTCTCGCAGTGTGGGTGCTCGATGGAGGGTGCTGAATGAGCATGGGCTTCATTAGCTGCGCCTGGGGACATGTGGCCAGCATGGCTGCCCTTTGCCTTTGAGATGGCTTTAATGGATGTTATTAGATTTAAGCAGTTTATTTGAAAAAAATACACATATATGACCTTTTGGAAGAGATCTTTCCCACATCGTATCCTGAAAGTAGATGATGATAAACTGATGCTAAACAAAAAGTGATTTTTATTAAGGTTCATTGACTGCATTTTCAGAAGCTGCCACGCAATGAAATGTATACATTTTCCCCCCTGTCTATAAATCTGAGTAGTCCTGAATTGCCAAGTCAGGTAAAGTGAGTCCATGGGTAGCTCTTAAATGCCTTAAACCCTTGGAAATATTAGATCCTTCTACAGCAGATGAGGTTTGGTGGTGCAGCTCATTAGCATTTGAACAAATTTGTGAGACTTTTAAGGCATGTTGTTGGATTGAACTAAGTGGACTGATGCAGTGAATTCCAGACGGTAATGGCTCCATTTATCAAGGGAGCAGGTTTTAACATAATGCATAAACCTTTCTCACATGGCCATTTTACTATGCATTTAATTCTATTGCAACATGGTGCTTCAGGCAGAGGAAATGAAGAACTTAAACAAGGTTAACATTCCGAGAAAAGACTAGGAAAAAATCAATACCTCGCTCCTTCCCCAAATAAAAGATGATTTACAAAAATGGAGATCTATATTGATGACAGGGTCTCATAGATGACAAAATGTACCCGTGATGTTTTGTGACTGGGACATGAGCTGTCATTGCCTCTGAATTCATGTCGAGTTTCAGGGATCATGTTAAAAATTTGTTTTAGTGGGATTAACTAAAGGTTATTAATTGAAAGGCTTTCCTATAGCTTTGAGATTTAAGGCTGGGGAAGACTTCCATGGCTTGTTTTTATTCTGTTTCACATTCTTTTTGACTTCATATGTTGTCTTTCTTCCTGTTTACATGCACTTAAAAAGTGGTGAAGTACGTGTCTTTCCTCCCACTTGGGAAAATTTGCCAGAGCTTAGCAATCAAACCGCATCCTTTTGGAATACCCAGCCATTCAAGGCTTTTGTTTTGTCTATTAGCGATTTAGCAACACCGTAACTTCATGGCATCTGCAGATGTAGCGTTACTGTTTTGTCTGTCAGGGAGATGACCGGGGCTCAGGACATGCAGCATTTGGGCCATTTGCTGAGATAGGAGTTTGCATTGTGTTGAGTGACACTCAGCTGTAGGAGGATGCCGTTGTACCAGTGGGCAGCTCAGAGCTACAGTGCAAGGTGAATTTCCCGTTTCTCTGTTGAGCCGCATCCTTTCTGCCTGCCAGTGTTGTTATAAAAGCATTGCACACCAAACAGGTGACTCTTTACAAATGACTGTGGGTTCTATATTTATACAGCTATTAAGAACCTAAAGAAGTCGCTTAAATTTTTCAGGTACACCTTGCTGCATTTTATGAGGGGAAATATATGGTTTGGTGGCTTCATAAATTTAGGGGGTTTTGAAGGCTGTGGAATATATCCTTTACAAATGTCAAGGGTCCATGGTATATAACTTTTATTTTTCAGGAGACATTACCCTGCTACTTTTAGATTGGAAACGCTTTGCTACTAATCCATAAAACAGCCCCACCGTTGCTCATTCCATCCAAACTACCTTCCAAAGTTATTTCTTTAAAAAGTCAAATCTTCCCAATTTCCCCATTTCCTTCCTGAAAATGCCTTTCTATACGGTGCTTGGCAAGACTTGGGTATTAACAGCAAGAGTTATTCAGCTAAGCCAAACACCCGAAAGTACACTGAATTTCCGTCACTCAAAAAATGTAAAGCTGGAACTTAACGCAGAAGTCTGGCAATTAATCTTCCACCTTTGGAAAATCCAAAATTATATTCTAGGTAGTAGAAACAAGTTAGTGAAATAATATCTTGAATAGTGGAAGGAAAATGATTAAAGATGGTATTTCATAAAAATGAGCAAGGAATGTTCAAACACGTTTCATATACACAGAAGTCAGGAAGATCCTCTGGAGGAGTAAATGGTCACCCACTCCAGTATGCTTGCCTGGAAAGTTCCATGGACAGAGGAGCCTGGCAGGATACAGTCCATGGGGTTACGAAGAGTCGGACACAACTGGGTGACTTGCACTCGGGTGATTTAAGGTGCTTAGAGGCACTGGAAGGGTCCCTCTCTTCACTCCGCCTCACCTTAAACCTTTACATCCATTTACTCCCTCCAAAACATTTTCTCTAGATATTCCATGACTGGACCTTTCTCAGTGTTGAGATCTCAGCTGGCATGTTACCTCCTTGGAAAACCTTCCTGGAACATCTTAGCTAAATTAACCAGCGTCCCGCTCTCTTCCTCGGGGGTTGGCAAATGACAGCCTGTGGCTGAATCCAGCCTGCTGCCTGTGTAAGTAACAAAACTCCCGTCAAAACCCCAAAGATAGGGAAATCAATAAGCAGGGTCTTCTCCCTGCCAAGCAGCACTAGGGCCTCAGGGCAGTCCGCGCTTCCTCTGCGGCTCTCCCTGGTCCTCCTAGTCGAGGCTGGGCGCTGGGTGTTCTTTCCCCGGAGCCGCCGTCCTGTGTTTCTGTCCCCCTTGGATGCAGACAGCGGTTGCTTGTGTTCTTATCCCTCTTCCCAGCTCCACTGTCTGCACCTTATTGGCAAAACCAAGGTCTTACTTTCCTTCCTTAATGCTTAACACAAAACGATCACTGTAGAAACCCAAAGAACATTTGTGAATAAATGACTGACTAAATGCAATCATGAACCTTTTTTGGAACTTCAGACCTTTTGATGAAAACAGAAAAACAAACAAAAAACAGCGATAAGTTTGGAGACCTTAAATCCCTATTCCTTCTTCAAGTATGTGGAAGCAGCCTCCCTGTCTTTCCAAGGCGGAGAGAGGGATGGCCCATACATCCAAGATCCCCTAGTGTAGCCTCCAACTGTGTGGAACCAACCTCTTCTGACACTAACCTATGGGGTCTTCCCAGGTGGCCCTAGTGGTAAAGAATCCACCTGCCAATGCAGGAGATGTAAGAAAAAAGGGTTTGATCCCTGGGTCAGGAAGATCCCCTGGAGGAGGGCATGGCAACCCACCCCAGTATTCTGGCCTGGAAAATCTCATGGGCAGAGGAGCCTGACAGTTTACAGTCCGTGGGATCGCAAAGAGTCGGACACAACTGAGCAACCTAACACTCACACAGCCTCCTCTGAGCCTGGCTTTTCAAAGGACACCCTGAATCACTCCAGCAGAGGCGCACAGGAGGCGTGAAGGCAAAGACACAGGATTGTGAATATAACATCACACTTCTAGTCTGGGCTTTGCTAATCTTCCATATGGTGAGTCCAGGAAGCAAGTCATGGAATGTCTGGGAGATTTCCTTTGCAGAATTGTTCAGCAAGATTAGCTTTGTGGACTGTTTTGGTTAACGTGTCACCAATTATAGAGCTTCTTCTAGCAACATGTCATACTTATTTTCTATGCTCCTTTTGTGGATTCAGTTGAAAACACCATCTTAGAAGGTTCTAGAAAGACTCTAGGCATCTCAGTGAGAGTCTGAATGGCTTAATTCTCTGCACTTAGCAATGAAAAGACACTATTTTGAGTAGAGCTTTAATTCCATTTTGAAATCAATAAATGTGCTTCACTCACTTGCCTGAAAACTCAGAGAGAGGAGCTAGCTGAAATCAAGGTGATCAGCCTGAAGTTCAATCCCCAACTTTTGCTGAGGTCATTCTCCTAGTTATTTGTCACATCATTTTTTTTAAATTCCTACCTAAGGAGGTTATTTTGGTCTAAAATTTAAAACTCATATGCAAAAATTAGCAAAACATTTTTTATTAAAATGTGGACTGTGTATCTTCTAAGAGATCTTTAAGGACGCAGGCATTTTAAAACTGCCCCGGAAGCTTCAAGGGAGAGTGAGAATGTGGGCTCTTAGAAGCTGTTTTCAATTGTCAACTAAGCCACACTGTCAGGTAACCTCTCTGATTTTGTCAGCTCATCTGTAAAATGGAAATTAAAGTGTCCTCCCCACTGAGCTTTTATGAGGATAAAATAAGACAGTCTACAAGAAATTGCTTGGCAAATCATAAACTGCCATATAAACATAGAAGATAATCGCCCAGAACTGTAGTGGGTGAGTTTCTCGAGCACAAAACAGTAAGCTAGAGAAAATTCTGGGTTAAGACAAATACAGAAAGAAAAAATATATATAACCATGTAAATAATTATTTGGTGGCGATACTGTTTCAGAATATTAGTGAGTTAAAATATACACACATTGAACTTAGATGTTTACAATGACATGCTCTTGGCAAAACATTTTAAATGTTGTGGGGTACTCTAAATTGTGTTGTGCATATGTAGTATCTGACTTCCCTGGTGGCTCAGACGGTAAGAGCGTTTGCCTACAATGTGGGAGACCAAGGCTCCATCCCTGGGTTGGGAAGATCCCCTGGAGAAGGAAATGGCAACCCACTCCAGTACTCTTGCCTTGAAAATCCCATGGATAGAGGAGCCATGGATGGATGCCACAGTCCATGGGGTCGCGAAGAGTCGGACACAACTGAGCCACTTCACTTTCACTTTCATATGTATTATATATGTATACTACAACAGATATTATATACATTTTAACAAATATCAATAGGGATATACACACAAAAAAGTATAACTTAATTTATGAACAATGTACAGACTTTAAGCGTAGATTTTTAAACTTTGAATGTTTTATTGCTTTCAAAATCAACCCTTGTGGAAGATAAAATCTACAGTGTAGCTCTGTTTACTGAAGGAGGGGTGTTCTACACTGGCATGTTGTGTTAAGGCATATACTTCTTATTTTCTCTAAAACTCCTGCCAGCAATTGTAGGTAAATGGACATTGTGTGTGTGTGTCTGTGTGTGCACGCATGCGCATGAACGGATATGTGTATGCAAACATCAAAACTGATTTGCCTGGGAACTCAATTTGAGCACAAAATCACAGGCATGAATATGCAAGGAAATTTGAATGTGTTTGTCAGCAACTGAATATTTGGCAAGGGGGAAAATTAAAATAGATTGCACTTAGAGCTTGGGAAGGAAGAATAAACACAAATTTACAGGTGAGTGTTAGCAAACAGCATATATATTGAATAGTAGTCTGAAACAGACTCATCTGAACTCGGTAGGAAATTGACAGTTTGTGCTAGAACATATTAGAACTGGAAGCCTCAAGTTATGTTTCTCAATAGGAATACAGCAAATTACTATATCTATACGGCAGGCACTTGGCTCTTAAGAGCTGGCAAGATTGAGGCATTTGAACTAAAAATTTCAGAGAGGATCAAATCAGTGTTATTTTTGGTCAGTCAGCAAGATAGTCAACAGATACTTGTGACAACCATTTAGCCATTTACTTTTCAACTCTGTGCTCAGCTGGCTTAGAATGGGAGAAAACCCTAAAACTTTAGAAGAGGGAACAGTGGATCTTTGACCCTGGCTTGGAAGGGCAAATGGTAATATACAGGGGCTTTGGAGTTGGACACACGTGTCTCCAAGTCTTAATACCTTTTATTCTCTAAAGTAGCTCTGCATTTTATGGGAAGCTTAGGTTCTAAAGTCAGCCCTTTAGGAAAGAGTCACAAAGAGTCAAAATTATCTTTGGAATTTCCTTAAATCTTATACACTTTTAAACCTTCTTCTTTTTTTCTTTTTTGTATTGCTAAATTTAAAAAAATTTGGAGCCTCAAGCCATTTAGAAGATTGAAATTCATTATTGATTAAGCCACACAGTATCGAAACACACACACAGAATTGCGTGCAGTCTTCTCACACCCTTTCTATGCCCACTCAGATTTGAGATTGTTCTGCCAAAGGAAGAACCACAAAGCAAAGTCTCTGTGCAGATGGCTGGACTTCTGAATCATCCTGCCTTTCGGGTACTGTCGGTCCCTGATGGGAAAGGCGTATGGAGAGACTCCTCAAGAGTTCCTGTGTGCCTGCAGGGTTTACTCTATTTGGTCGTAATAATAAGCCTCTCTAATCTTAAAACATGCTAATAGATTTATTTGATGTTTTGAGGATTAAGTGAAGCAGTGGATGGCATCTTTCTTGAAGGTCAGGTTCAGTAAAGAGGATGAGGGTTGCGTGTGGTGCGTGACGGAGCTCCATTGATGTGATCTTTGTCAGGCTCTGCACCTCATCAGGCCCCAGTCGTCTTATCTGCAGGATAAGTGATCGAAGTAAAACCTCCTTAAGGGAGCTGTTGACACATAATGATGATGCAGGAAGAGCTGTTAGCACACAGGTAGCAAAAAATTAAAATAAGTGGTAACTCTTAGAGTGAAAAAATTGGCTTAAAGCTCAACATTCAGAAAACGAAGATGATAGCATCTGTTCCCATCACTTCATGGGAAATAGATGGGGAAACAATGGAAACAGTGTCAGACTTTATTTTGGGGGGCTCCAAAATAACTGCAGATGGTGACTGCAGCCATGAAATTAAAAGATGCTTACTCCTTGGAAGGAAAGTTATGACCAACCTAGATAGCATATTCAAAAGCAGAGACATTACTTTGCCAACTAAGGTCCGTCTAGTCAAGGCTATGGTTTTTCCAGTGGTCATGTGTGGATGTGAGGGTTGGACTGTGAAGAAGGCTGAGCGCCCCAAAATTGATGCTTTTGAACTGTGATGTTGGAGAAGACTCTTGAGAGTCCCTTGGACTGCAAGGAGATCCAACCAGTCCATTCTGAAGATCAGCCCTGGGATTTCTTTGGAAGGAATGATGCTAAAGCTGAATCATTGGCCACCTCATGTGAAGAGTTGATTCATTGGAAAAGACTCTGAGGCTGGGAGGGATTGGGGGCAGGAGGAGAAGGGGATGACAGAGGATGAGATGGTTGGATCGCATCACGGACTCGATGGACATGAGTTTGAGTGAACTCCGGGAGATGGTGATGGACAGGGAGGCCTGGCGTGCTGTGGTTCATGGGGTCTCAAAGAGTCGGACACGACTGAGCGACTGAACTGAACTGAACTGAACTCTTATTAGGATGATCACAGGGTGGTGGTGTTGCGATGACTATTATTTTATGCTCTGTGACTTTGGACTTGTTACCAGGTCTTTCTGGGCTTCAGTCATCTCATCTGTCAAAAGAGAGCAAGGTTGCTCTTCTCACTCCTTTGAAGAACGGCAGAAGGGACAAATAAAGATAAGGAGCTTGAGAAGCATCAAAGACTGTAAGCGTAGAAGGCAAAAGGAGACTAATAAAACATAACATTCAAATTCCAAGGAATCTCAGCTTCAAAGATGTTGGAAAACAATGTGCTCTAGAGAACAAGATGTGTGGATGAACCAAAATATTGTCGGGGCTGGTGACATCAGCGGGGATTGAACATGGCCCGTTCCCACCCCTGGGAAGCGGGTATGGAAGGCTCGCCATTGGACACAGGGGCATGGGCGTTACTCCTGACAGATGCCACCGTTATGTAACAGACATAAATGTAGTGGCCTTGCGTCCAAGTGGCAAGAAACCTGACTTTATTCCTTCCTACAACTGCATTAAATTCTTATTATGAACACCTGTGCCGCTGGATGACAGAACTTGACTGGAGTCAAATCAGGGGATCTGGGTCCATTCAGCCTCCTGGGATGGTGTCCAAGGACTTGGAGGTCACATGCGGTCCTGAGTTAGGACCTTCTGTCTATACCGACTCCTGCAGAATGTGCAGTTTCCCTTCTGATCTCTGACTGAAGGCTATTCTAGAACTGCTAGTATTTTTCTAGCGATGTCTCAAACTCCTTTTCTTGGTTATAGCACTTAAGTATTTCTTCTAGCCTTCTGCCCCTGCAACATGGACTGGTGGAAGGAGAGACTCCTCACAAGGCATGGACACAGAAGAGCCTTCTGCTTTCACACTTACCTGAAGGATTAATTTGCATGCTGCCCCCCACTTCACCCTGCCAGGGGCCAAGGGCTCAGCCCAGCAAATAGCCATTGGGAAGCAGAACACAGAGCTGATTCTCCAACAGGCCGATGCCTGAGTACCTAGGATGGCTTCTCCACTCGCCCACAATATACCCTCCTCTCAACACCCAGGAATCCTTATCTTTTGGGTAAAGTGGAGAGCAGAGGTGAAATGTCTTTGGCCTAACGCTTTCAGGAGAACTGAAGTTACTTTGTGAAAGGCTAGCAGGCCTGCTTTAGAAATCCCCAACGCAGGACTTGGATTTCTTGGTCTGCCTTCAACTCCAGGCAGGACTAGCACTGCCTTCTGCAGAGTGGGGCTGGGGAGACGCAGCAAAGGGAGATCCCTCACGGAGCAGGGGCCCACTGCTCATTCTTCAGAGACTGTTCACACACAAGCCCACCACGGACGACTCCTGAGCGAGTGAGCCATGATATTTTGCCACAGTCTGCACGGCTGGACCAGGGCCCTGAGTTCCTTTCTAATGTCAATGGTTTGCCTCCCGGAGATCAGAGGGCACTGGGGGGTCCAGATTCGACTGTCACTCAAATCATCGATTATTCCCAAAGAAACCGACTGATTTCTTCCCCAGTCACACCCTATTCTGCTTAGTCTCAAAGGACCTGAGAAACAGTTCTTTATGCTTTGTCATTCTCGAGCAGGTTGTTCATTATGTAAAAAGCAATTATAATTCAGAGAAAAACAACTCCAAGTAGGAAATGGTGAAATACGTCATTGGAACGTCCCTGGAAGTCTCCAGTTGGAGTCTACAGATGACATCTTTGTGCAGAACATAAACACATGTGCCCCAGTTGGAAGGGAGGTGTCAGAAAGCAGGCTCTCTCCGCCTCGCCCCCCACGTCTTCCTCCACGAGTATGCATTTGGTGAATACCCATGCCAGCTCCCACGCCCAGACCCCATAGCATTCCCTGGGCCGTCTCCGGAGGGTGACCCCTCTGCGTGGCCCCACTCCACCTCCGACCCGCTCCAAGCGTGGTATGTTCACTGTGTGGCCGAGGATAGTTTGAAATCATGACCCATCACTCACCTCCTTCAGAACTCCTTCCGTGACTTAAAGCGTTTTATTTTCATTTCCCGTCACTATAGTGGCTTCCTGAGTGTCTCGTAGCACTTTCCAACCACACCATACTCTATTTTCTTTTTCTGAATTATTTTATTTATTCATTGATGACTATTTATTAAATATATACTCTAGCCATAGATCCTTTGCTTCGACCGCATGCAAATAGGACTGATATTTAAATGAGCACACAGATAAACTGCCAGCTATGGCAAACAATTCAGAGGGAAAGCTCTAAGAGGTGATAAAGGAACTGGACTTCATCGGGCAGTCCAGGCAAGCTTCACTGGCTCTTAATATCTGGGAAACTTGTCATCGGTTTTTAGTACCTTGCTACTTAATTTGGACTTTTCAAATAATTTGACTTGAGAATTCCCGATGTGTTTCTTCCCACAAAGAGCTGAGAGGCAACGGTTATCTCAACTGGATTTAGAGAAGGAACAACTTAGAGCTCTCGATTAAAAAAAAGAAGAAGAAGAAAAAAGAGAAAGGGAAGGAAGGAAAAAGCAAAGTAAGCATACGGAGCATCAGATTTACTGCTGAGGGAAGCATCAGGGGCCATTTTATCTCATTTTGTTATTATTTAACGACGGCACAAAAGAGAAGAGCCCTGAATCCTCTGAGGAATAATGCATTAATCCTCATTAGGCCTCGTTCAGTTGGGTGTGCTTTCTCTGCACCACGTGAAACAGGAAGAGATCCCTTCCCCAGAAGGATAAATGCGTTATCTCATAGTTCACCTACTCTGGAATACCTAATGGGCTGCACTGGGAGTGTGTGTTGTTTATCATCGCTGGAAAGGGCACGACGGTTCCTATTGAGTCTGCTAGACCATGAGTGATTTATGGTGCGCTTTACCCTCAACTGTTGGGAGAGGCAGCCACATGGGTAGAGTTCCATCTGTGCCATATGCAGCCCCTTTAATTAATGATTTATCTTATTATCTTCCTTCCTCAAAGAGGGGGGAAGAAAGGTTTTACTTCTATCAGTAAGACTACCACCCGCCAAAGAGGATCATTATCTGAATCCCAGTGATAGACAAGTGATGGGGAATGTTCTGGGGAGGGAAACCCGAAGGGAAAACAGGTTAGCAAACCCCTTGCTTCCTGAAGGAAGCATTAGAAGGTGCTTCCTAATCCTGCCTAGCACAGGTCAGTGTTTCCACACACCAGCACACACATCTGCTCACATGTCCACAGAACAAGAGAGGAAATGTGAAGAGACTCCTCTGGCTGAGGGAAGTCGTTAATCCAGTGGCTTGGCAGTTAGAAGCTTGAAAACAGATGACTTCTTATTAACATGCAATTGTCACCACGTTAATAATGAAATATTGATCTGTTCCCGCTTAATGAAAATCAACTTATTCTATTTTACCCCTGGAAAGAAGACCACTTAGGGTCTCATTCCGACACCTTTGCATTGTCCATCTCTGTATTTTTCAGTGGCATTTATTTGTTTTTGTCCATACAGCTGAGAACCAGAGAGGGAGAAGGGAACAATTCATATCAGGTCAACCAAATTTATTTTTCTTTCCTTCCTTCTTTGAAATTCAAGTATTTGATTGAGCAAGGGAAACCTTCATGGAGACCTTATAACATACCAAGTTTTAATGGTGATTTTTATGATTAAATGATTACAATCTTTGTCAGTAAAAATACTATTGCATTAGAAATGCAGAATGTTAGATAATCTTTAACAGTCCTAATCTATAGCTCGACTTAAAGCTATTTACAGGGTATACACATTGCAGTCAAGACTTGAATCCCTTCACAAGATTTAAAGTCTGAACTGTGGAGAACAATTTTACATGGAGAAACTCTAATAGCCTATCTTAATTAGCTGCCAATTTTGTGAATTATTTCAGTTTTATAGTCACAGTTTTTCTACGCATTTATTTACCTGTGATTTTGAAATTATCTGTGAAGCAATCTCCTTTGGATAATATGGAAATGAGCCAGTGACTATTGCCTTCTGAAAATGTAGATCATTTTTATTTACAATTTAAAATGTAAATACTTTAAGGTCAGGCCTCTGTGGAAAGAATAATTCACAAGTTGCTACGTTGTTCATTCACACTTCTACATTTATTACCCAAAGGCACACACAGGGGTATGTGTGTGTGCGCGTGTGCATGTGCGTGTGTGTGCATGTGTGTGTGTGCATGCGCGTGTGTGTGTGTTTACCAATGCAGTGGCTCTTATTTCTTCTGTTAGTTGTTGTTGCATGGAGGTTCACATAAACATTTATATAGGTTTTACAAAACAGTTGTTACTGAGGAAGAACCTTTTTCTGTTTACACAAATTCAGAACAAAGAAACACCGCTAAAGCTCCCGGTAATTGACATGTGGGCGTGTTTTTCAAGTCACTGACTGGAAGAAGTGAGTGTCTGAGATTTATTTTTGACGGGACTTAAATTACTGGTAGCCTGACACATTTTTGAACAATTACTAGACACGGAGGTGTTTAAAGTAATGGGTACTGTTTGAGGGATGGGGAAGTTTCAAAACTGTTAGAACAAAACAATTTTCCTTTTGATTAGTAAGATGCTAACACTTACATTTATATTACTACATAGCACACACACAGTTGACTCCTCAAATGATAGTTTTGTTTTTCCTCGGAACGAAAGTCCTATTTAAAGAGAAAAATCCCTCTGCGTGGTGACCTGGTGAACCCTGGGGATTCAGGAGAGGATTGGGCTTCTCTGCTTACCCTCAGCTCTCTCCTCGCCTCTCCCGCTTTCAGACCAGTCCCCAAAGTACACAGTGCAGAGAGCTCTGGCCTGCTTTGTTTCAAATGTCTCAAAAGCCAGGCCTTCGTGTTCGTTAATTAGTGACTATCTTTCAGGAGCTCCTAGACATTGTTGAGCCAGTCATCTGAACTCCAACTGGAAAATTAAAATTCACAATTCAGAAACTGCTCGCGTCCCCAAAAGATAAAGCATCTACAGCTGCCGTAATTGGCAAAGCGTCGATGTTTCAACTGATCCAGAAAAGTCAAAGCAGTCGTCTCCTCCCCGCTTCTTTCCCGCTGGTGCCTCTGGTGAAAATAGAGGGGCAGGGGTCCCAGTCCGCGTCGTTCGTTGCTGTTGCAGCTTCAAAAGGAGGGCAGGCTTCAGCGGTGGGGTCTGTTGCATGGACTTACCTGTTCTTGCAGTTCTTAAAGGTGCAGGTCAGGAAAGCCTAGAGCTTGCTTCTTGATCAGACAAACACTGGCGATGCATTTAATCACCCCTCCAAGATCTCTCCCCTGGGTCCAGAGACATCCATGAAGTCATGTCCTCTGACGACTCCTAGAGAATGATTCAGTACTGAATGTATTTCTCTTTGAAAAACCAAACCAAAATAAATAATCCAAAAAAAAAAAAAAAACCACACACACACACACACAAAACACCCTCAAAATCCCTTTTGCCTTTTATTATGGGAGACACAAAGAACTTTGCATTTTGCCAGGGTCTAGAGCATTTGTTCTCAACCTGGGGTGATTTAGGCCACTTCCCCTGGGGTGATTTGGCAATTGCTAAAGATATTTGCAGTTTTCACAGCTGGGGACTTGCTACTGGCTTCGAGAGGGGAGAGGTTGGGGATGCTGCTAAACAGCCCAGAGGACAGTCCCCACGACAGAGAATTATCTGGGCCCAAATGTGCACGGCGCCGAGGCTGAGCAACTCTGGCGGAGAGGCATTCGGTGACGCCAGTTCAGGAATGTTCTGTGCTTCCATGTTGCTCTGGGTGCTGGGAATTTTTTTTCCCTGATCATCCAGATCAAGCAGTATCAAGAATGCTAAATCGGGTGGCAACAGCAGTTTAGGACGTCATCATCCTTCCAGGAGATGGAGGACATGTCTTTAAAGTTACACAGCCCATGTTCCCAGCTTCTTTCAAAGAACATAATGTGCAAATAAATATGAGTAGAGAATGTTCGGTGCACACAACAAAGTGATGCTGATGTAGCAATATTAGTGACCACCCTGAGGGAGGGGCGGGCTTCCTGCTGTGTTCCAATCTTAGAAATAAGCCCTTTATCATGCTGCTTTCCCAGAGACTCACAGGGGGACTGGGAGGTGGGATCACTGGGAGTAGACCTCACTCCCCTCCTCATTTTGTAAGCTTGCACAATAAGATTTTCTTTCTAATCTCCCTAGTCCTCATTGCAACAGGAGAGGGTGAATCTAAGGGATGTATTGTTCCTATCCTATTTCTAAGAACTCATGAAATCCGTAAACTCTCCATAGATTTTAATCAATATGTTGAAAAGTAACTGCCTCGGCTTCATTCCCCTCTTCTCCGCTGGATATTTTGACATCATTCCTGGATGGTTTTCCAAAATTACTTTGGAAACTCAACGTTAGGCATCTGGAAAGTACAGGAATTATGTGAGACTGGGACATTTCCTCTGGTTCACTGTGAGTCAAGCAGGTAAATTTGCTAGAAAGTGAGAGATTATCAGCCTAGGGGAGGAAAGGAACATTTCTTCCACACATACTTTCATCCACCCATCCTTCCATCTGTCCATCCATTCATCCAACTATCCATCCATACTTCCATCCGTCCATTCATCCATCTATCAGTCCAGCTTTTGTCTTCCTCCATCCACACAAATGGATAGAAACACATTTGAAATAAATTCAACAAAGATGAGGAGTTATTTCTAGATGCTGGAATGATAGATGATTTTTCAATTTTCTTCTTTATAATTTTTATTGCTTAAGCATAGTAAGTATGAGTCATTTTTAACAATGAGATTATTATTTTTTAGAAGGAAGATGGTGATATGAGATGAGCTAATGGACACTTTTCAACAGTCCAGGAAAACTGTCTTGATAGTTAAAAAGAGTGCTTCCCATCTTCTATTAACTCTGTTTTGCCAAGTTAAAAAAAAAAAAAAATTGGTCTATTTTCCGTTTGGGGTATAGGTTGACTGATATAGCTTTTCATTCTGAAATATGTATGTTTAATTATAGTTTTCCACTGACCTCAGTGCTTGTCACTTTCACTATACATTAGCTAAAAGTAGAGACCATTTATCATAAGGATTGGGTGCAGGATTTCTCTGGGCCAGACAATGAGATTTCCAAAGAAATGAAAGAGGCGTTTCCAAATTTTAAGGTATCTGTGTGCAGTCTGACAGTAGAGACAAGAAATGAAGGCATGATCTTCGCCTTACCAATCTTGGTTTATAAGTGACATGTGTATAACTTTTCTTACCTTCTTAATTGTCCTGGTAAACTCTTCTGCACCTTTTTAAATTTCTGACCAAATGTCACCTCTCCAATGGAACTCTCCTTGACTCTTCCTTGTGAAGTTAAATGTTTCCTCCCTTGATTGAAAAGTTCAATGTTCCCCCTTTTTTTCATTGTCTCTTAATGTACTTAATGTATAAAAGGTATCACATTGCTGAAATTACGTCCTTACGAACCTGTCCGTCCTACTGGATTTTGACCTCCCATGGGCAGGAGACAGAGATTGTCAGTCTGTGTGTCCCCAAGACTTCTCATAGCTCCTCAGTTACTGGCCAGGAAATGAGCTGGCCAGAAAGCAAGTCAGAAGGAGAAGGGTGGTGCGAAATGTAAAAATCAGAGAAATGTGTAAAAGGTATAGGTAAGAGTGAGTTTGGTAAAACAGGATTTTTGGAAAGTTCAAATTTACACTGGCTAAACAGCGAGACAAAACTTGCAAAACAATCAACCAAGAAAAGAAAATAGCAATTGCTGTTTTTATTGAGCTTCAGGGACTTATAATAAAGGAATATTCAAATCTGGAAAATGCTTCATGGGAAATATAGGTATTAGTAATTTTGTAACCAGAAACTTAGGGCACACCGTCTCTGTGCCAGGGAGGGTGCTGAAGGGGTCAGCTCATGCATCACTCCTTTTTCAACAGAGGTAGATGTTATTAGGCCCACTGTGCAGATGGAGTAGTTGAGATTTAGGGAAGTCACACAGCCCATTAGCCAGAGCCCCGGTCTCTCCCAAGGTATTTGGCCTTGAAGGCCAGTGTCCCTCCCACTCAGCCACAGCTGTTCCCTGTCCTTTTCTGTCCCTGGCATTTCCTCCCGTGGAAAGCTTTGAAAAGGCTCCAGTCACATTTTGAAATTCCATGACAAAAAACTGAATGTCGTCCAGAGCATAGTTTAGGATTTAAACATCCCTGTCAATCCTGGCTGTCATCATCAGGAGATTTTTATCCCAACAATAGATCACTGTGATGTGCTTGGCCTGAAGGGCCCTGGGCTGTTAAGATAGGAATCTATTGAGTAATGCAAATAAATTTAAAAAAAGACAGGTAGTCTCAGACTTTCATTATTGCCTTCTTTGCCGTCAGGCTCACAGACAGCTCTAAGCAAAACATGTTCCTTTTTTTACCATTTTAATAATCTGTGCAATGGGAATGAGAGAGCGTGGGGTTTTCATCCAGCTGGTATCTTAATCATTTCAATGATTCATGTAGTTTTCAAACACAGAAGTGACTGGAGTTGAAGTAATAAAATCAGGACACCAGAGAGATGTGTAGTTGGATTATGGGAGCATCACTTGCTGAGCTTACAAAAGAGCCCTGATGACGAGTCTCGAGTACTAGTTTCGGACGTAAATAACTGCGGGTAAATGGGGAGAAGGAGCATCGCAAGCGCAAAGGCCCCAGAAGGACGTGGGTTTATGCAGAGTGTTCTAGAAACAGAAAGCAGTCTGATGTGGCTGGTGAGAACACAGCAAGTCAACAGGATGAGACATGAGACTGAGGATGAACGCAGGAGTAGGGTGGTCAGCTGACTGCGGGGGGGTCTTGGGATATGGGACTTCCGGTGTTAAAATCGGGAGAGTCCTGCACGAACTCGAACAGGGTGGTCACCCTAGGCAGCAGTCAGGTTACGCCAGCCCGGGTAGACCACGCAAGGGGTTCGGACCGTCCTTTTTGTGCAGTGAGAGAGCGTAGATGTGTTTCAGGCAGGCAAACCCTCAAGGCCGTTCTGCATGGAGACTGAAGCACCTGCTCTGTGTTTTGGCAAGTCACCCAACCCCCTCCTGACCTTAGATTCCTTATTGGTAGTAAGAGCCGGTTACCCCAGATGGCCCTCAAGCTTCCTTTCAACTCGGAGACACTATGACGTTTTCCATTTCTTTCTGTGGATGGGAAAGGACCATAAGGAGGTTCTGAGAAAAGGGATAACTCAATTATTTTTTTCAAGGAAGGTTAATCTGGCAGTAATTTACAAGATTCTTTGTAGCAAAGAAACATCTGAAGAGAACCACTGAGATATTATAACAATCTAGTCAGGAGACGAGGAGTGTATGGACCAGGGCAAGCGCAGAAAGGATGATGCAGACAGGAAGGAAGCATGCGGTGAGAGTAACAAGGAAAATGCCAGGACTTGGTCACCAATTGCATATGGCTGGTAATGGAGTTAATGAAGTACGGTTTCATTCATTCACCCTTGTCTTCAACTTGCTGGGTGCATGTCCGCATGTTGGCCACTAAGGATGTGGAGATGAGAGAGACCTTGACTTCATGGGGCTCACAGTCTCCTGGAGAAAACCAGTGTCAGGCTGCACATTCCAGAAGGGCTTAGTGCTGTGAGATGGGTGTGAGGATGCTTTACAAGTGATGGATGGAGGCCAGCCGGCAGGGAACCCCAGCCTAGAAATGAGGAGGCTCACTGAGAGGAGTGGTCTGAAAGCTCACAGCTAAACCTAGCAATGAATTAGGCTCGTGGCAGGAGGAGGGCCGACCGGGAGGAGCAAGCCACGGAGAGGAATGTTAGACCCCAGGACAGTGATTACCAAGGACAGGGTGCCGGAGAAAGCCGGCATGCCGGACGGACTTAGGAAAGTCTGGTGGGGCCGAGGACTAGAAAGAGTGTTAGTCACTCCGTCGTGTCTGACTCTTTAAGACCCCGTGGACTGTAGCCTGCTAGGCTCCTCTGTCCATGGAATTCTCCAGGCAAGAATACTGGGGTGGGTGGCNAGGAGGAGGGCCGACTGGGTGGAGCAAGCCACGGAGAGGAATGTTAGACCCCAGGACAGTGATTACCAAGGACAGGGTGCCAGAGAAAGCCGGCATGCCAGACAGACTTAGGAAAGTCTGGTGGGGCCGAGGACTAGAGAGAGTGAGTGTTAGTCACTCCGTCGTGTCTGACTCTTTGAGATCCCGTGGACTGTAGCCTGCTAGGCTCCTCTGTCCATGGAATTCTCCAGGCAAGAATACTGGGGTGGGTGGCCATTTCCATCTCCAGGGGATCTTCCCGACCCAGGGATGGAACCCGGGTCTCCTTCACTGCAAACAAATTCTTTACCATCTGAGTCACCAGAGGCTCCTCAAAGGTTGGAAAGGGTCAAATTAGAAAAGAGACTGACAGACACAGATCCATTTTGAACACAATTCTGAGAGCAATGGGGAGTCATTAAAGAAAGGGTCATAATCAGGACCCCCTGAACTGAGTTTTGAATATTTGGGTCGAGGAGATTAGTGGTGTTCCCCAGGGACCTGAGGCTCCGAGGTGAGTGAACAGACACATTTTGGTGAAAAGCAAGAGAGAACAAAGGAATAATGTGGCCGGTTGGAAATAGTTCCCAGGATATTAAAGACATGGAACCATAGGCTTGGCAGAAAGATCAGTGGTAAGAATAATACCATCAGGGTCGTGATGGAAAAGCCAATCAGAAGGGAGGAAGACTCAGGAGGTTTGGGTCCATGGAAGCCAAAGATGAGTCACTGAGAAGGGGCAGTGGAGACATCAAATGCTGAGCCAAAGTCAAAGAAAAACAAAGCCTGACTAAAGACCAGCAAGTGTGGCGATTAATAGATCATTTGTTATCTCTGAAGAGGAGGTTAGTGACTAATGTTTGGATTACATCACTTTGGACAAAATTAATAATGAATTTCCTGATATTCACTTGCAAAAACGCAATGGAAACTGGCTGCTCATTCTCCCGGTCTTTCCTGAAAATTCTCAAATTTGCAAACACTTTAATCTTCTCTGAGTCCTGCAGCAGAAAATTGAAATGTGCTCTATGTACAAAGCGGGTATGTTTTTGTTACCCAACCCCTCACCTTTCAGGTGTTTGGAATGTCAGTGTCTTGGACTTCCTGAATGCCTAGGCAAAGAGTTCACATGACGGCCTCAGGGGGCTGAGCCGAAAGAAGGAGAAGGGAACAGGCGAGGGGCTTATATCATCACTAATCCAACGTTACACTAGCAATCTGTGTGCTCATATATACAGAGAGACATTTCTATAAGCCAAAGATCTAAACCCCAGATCTAAAAACATGTGGGGGAAAAGCTTTGCTATTAGGGAGATTACTCAAAATAAGGAGTATAATGTGGATTTAAGCTCTTCATTTCAGTAGCATTGATTCCTAGGCATTTTTTAACACTTAAAACATCAAGTAATACTTGTTTGTTGTAAGAAGTTTGCCAAGTTCGGGAAACTGTAATTTGCCCGACATATACTAGACACTCATTAAATATTTCATGAATGGACGAATGAACAGAAATGATATAAAACAACAGTGGATTGGGGGAATAGTCACATGGAGGGCAGGGACATATTCAGGGTTTTGCCATGTTAACAGCATTATATTCGGTCTTTGAGCCTTAGGAAGTTGTAGGTTTTTGATCAGGGGATTATATAAACAAATTATCTTTAAAACATTACTCTGGCTGTTTTGTACCGGATGCCTCGCAGTATAATGTGGCGGAATACAGAGGTGCTGGTGAGGAAGCTAGTTGGGTGGGAAGGTGGGGAAAATGATAGCTTGGACTAGGCTATTGGCCATAGAGACAGAGAGCAATGAGTGGATGGAGGTACATTTAAGGGGTAAAGTCAATAAAACTTGGGTATTTTGTCAACAGAGGGGCTATTGGGAGGGACAGAGGGGGGAACCACTAAGTGTGAGATAGTTGTGAGATGCTGAAGAGCTATGGAGAATACCGGTGAGGGCTCACTATGCCTTCAGCTCACTACTCAGATACATCAGCTTGAACATCCCAGCCAATAGGATATGATGGATGCCCTCGCAGAGTGCCAGCTTGTCTAGGGAGAGATTATAAACACCCAGAGGAAGGCCAGTCTTTAAAGGGCTAAAGGAGAAAGAACCCACCAAAATACCGGGAAGGGGCCTGCAGAAGGTTAGAAGGAAAAATCAAGACAGGTTGGCTTTGCAGGAGGAGACAAAGAGAATAGTGTTTCAAGAGGAAAGGAGCAGTC
The DNA here is from genome assembly GCA_006410875.1 of Neotragus pygmaeus. Taxonomy (NCBI): domain Eukaryota; kingdom Metazoa; phylum Chordata; class Mammalia; order Artiodactyla; family Bovidae; genus Neotragus; species Neotragus pygmaeus. The sequence goes on from SJYV01053385.1 coordinate 25,226, forward strand.
AATCCTGCCAGGAGCTCAGAAGGCGCGAGTGGGCAAGGGACCCACTGGACGCAGCAACATGGAGCTCTGGGCTGACCTTAGCAAAAGCATCCTCAGCAGACCTATAGGAGGAGAAGCCAGATCGGGTGGGCGGATGAAGACATGGGAGGTAAGAAGGAAGCGCAGCGCTGTGGCTGTCACCTATGGGCTGACAAACGGCCGAGGGTCTTAGTGCTGCAGTCGACAGAATAATCCTGCGTATTCGGGACTCAAAAAGGAGATATCTGGGGTGCAAGATCTCTTAAATGTTCAGCTGCCAAGTTTGGTAGGTGCCAGGTACTATTGCAAATGGCTGGATCTCGTGTCGGATACCTAACTGTGAGGCTATCAACTGGGCCTATACTGTGAGAAAGTTATGATAAAGATAAACAAAAAGACCCACTTGCTGAGAGCTGACTCTATGCCCTGCGCCCTGCCTAACCCCCTACCTGCAGTCTCACTGCACTCTCACAGGAGCACCTGGAGAGTTGTCTTAACCCCTTGTTACAGAAGGGAGAGCCGAGGCCAGCAAAGGTCGCGTGGCCAAGAACACACAGCCATGAAGGGATCCTGACTCTACTTGGTCCGGTTCCAAAGCCCAGGTCGACCCTTAGGTTACGCAGTCTCATCTAGTTGGGGCTTTCCAGTGAAAACTTACTGCCTATTTTACTGGAAATCTGACTGCATTTCCAAACTTGTTCTGCTTACCTAATTTGATAAGAAGCATCGAGACTTGAAAAGCAATTGCATAGAATGATTTTAGTCTTAAGCAAGTGAAGACCCTTATACTGCCAGACGTACAGAGACCTTGTGTAGTGTTACGTGTTCTTATTAAAAGGCTCTGGAGAGAAACTGGCCTGCCCTGCTCCGATGTTAATCAAACATTGTGAGTAGTAACACCAATTTTTCCCCCCAAGGGCAGCTAAATTCTTGCTTCTTACAGAATAATTTTCAACTTCTACTGAAGGAAGAGGATGGCATTTCCCTATTTTGTTCTTAAACTCTTTACAGGAAATGGTATTGTTGTAGGCAAGGACAAAGCTACAGTGTGAAAACACGTAACAGACATTATCTATTGACATTGTAGGATAGCCCTTTAGCATCATATCATTTTTGCTGATCTAGAGCAGCAAAAAGATTGGCCGCCTGGCTAAATATGCCGACTATGATTTGGGGGTTGAACCTGACTCCAGTTTAATCGAGGTGGCCGGGAACATCAAGGGACAGTGACACTCTGTGAGTGCCTACTGTGTCTTTTCCAGCATCAGCTTCCGTAATCCTTATAATACAGTCTGTTCTGCTATAATGCTTCTGAAAATAGGAATTTGTTCCCACATGACTGATACATTTGAGCATCATAAGGATTTTGCACTTGTGTGTGTTCGACTTCATCTGACTGACACAGAAAACTGTACACTCCTGCATCAAGCCACATTGTTGCTGTGGTTTAGGCACTAAGTCATGTCCAACTCTTTTGTGACCCCATGGACTGTAACCCACCAGGCTCCTCTGCCCACAGGATTTCCCAGGCAAGAATCCTGGAGTGGGTTGCCGTTTCCTTCTCCAGGGGATCTTCCTGACTCAGGGATGGAACCCGGGTCTCCTGAATTGGCAGGCAGATTCTTTACTGCTGAGCCACTGGGGAAGTATCTAGCCACATAGAGATGCATAAAAGGCAAACATGGGCCCACCTTGAATATGTACCGCCTACCAACTAACCAGGTATGTTACAAGCCACACCCATCAATGCCTGGTGTTACAACTTTCTACTCAATTTCAGATAACCCACTACCCACCACTTCACAATAACTCACAGCTGTAACGCTGCTAGCATGCACTTCTGTAAACCTTTTTCAAGATAAAATGACACATTTATTACAGTGTTTACTCATTTTTTAACCATTTGATGTGCCATCATTCTTATTAGGTGCCTTTTTTTTTTATTATTTGTTACTGATATAAGCATTGTGCTCCGAAGTCCGTTTTTCTTCCCCACAAGCTCTGTGGATTTATTGTGTGATTTGGAATAGCATGATTCCTTTTAGAAATGCACATATGCCTTATAGCACAACTGACTTTAAGTCAGAATGGAGCAGATATTGTGCTTATTCCTTATTCCACACAAAAGAAGAAAAAGAGAAGGTAAATGACTTCCCAAGGTCACCCGTAGCTGACTCCACGTTTGTCTAATTCCATCACCCCCTTACCTACTATTGTCTTTTCTCACCTCCCTTAACAGCTCTAAAAGGTCTCCAGGCACCTTGAAGTGGACAGTCATTGCAAACCAGTTTCAACATTATGAAAACAAAACTTTTCCAGAAAGATCTTATTTCAAGATGGTCCACATACCTATCTGAGTCTGTGTATTTTTTAAATCAAGTAGGTAGTCTCCTTTGTGCATACCAAATACGTCCCATTCTGCTCACAAGTTAATAAATTTTTCTCATTTGTGAGAGCTGCTGAACAGAACAAGCGAATTGTTTTACCCAGTAGGTGGTAGCGCAGTAATGAAGCATCCTCGTGATTAAGTCGAGTTGGAGCTTCTTATCTTTCTCACTGAGTGGGAGGCACCGTTAGTAGTAAAAGTAATTACCTGTGTAGAACACGCTGATTGCATCAAGTACCTACTATATGCCTCTAAGATAGTCATCTCAATCTTAGAGCTTCTTAAGAGATCTTCATTTGATGTTAATTTCACACTTTTAGCAAAAGCACATTATTTTTGGAAAACGCCGTGTTAGCTGGACTGACTCAGTTTTTAGACCTCTTAAGGACGTCTCCTCCCTGGGTTATCCCCTCATAAGCGGCCTTTCCCCCAAAATAGCAGTTCCAAAGAGCACACTGAACAAGGCTGGGAATGATAAGCTGTGTAAATGTTAAAGGGTCTATTTGGCAAGAGTTGGTTTCAGGTGCGGGTTGAAAAACCTGTGCTTTCATCTCGGAAGTCACCAAGTCCATCATGTAAACCTGGTGGAACTCGAGGCGATAATTCCTAAGAAATTGCGCCTGCCAATCCTGTTAAGTGTCCTATTGGATGGTTTCATCAGACTTCAAATTCTGCTCGGATAGAAGTATGAGAAACGGTGTGCTTGGTTGGATTGAGGCAAGACCAGAGATCCGACAGGTAGCGGTGGTGACTCGGGAGAAAACTCAGCAAAGGAATTTCAGAGGCCAGAGCTCCTTGCTGTTCCAGCTGATGAGCAAAATGACGACAGCCTGCTCCCTACCCTTGCATCTGTAAGACCAACAGCTCAAACACGTTTCCCACCCAAGTCCACATTGTATATGGGCGCACAGCTGAATTCCTCAGGGCACTTGCATTTACAGTGAGGAATTTGAGCAATAGTCCGGTAATTAACTGCACAGTAAGCCTTTGTGTTTGTCAGCCTGCCCCTAAATGCACTTATCAACATTATATTTACCCCAAATATCACCTTCCCTAGGCAAGTAGACATTCATTGTAAGCCTGACACATGGTATTTAGGCTTGTAACTTAAATAGGCCTGCAGAAAATTATTATGAAGCCTCACGTGTGTACTGGTTTGGTCCATATGACCAAGGTTGGTGACACCCTGTTCACTTTATCCACTTGATTTTCATTGCTGCCCATATCAGAAAACCCAAAGAGGACCGTCAGTTGTGATACAAGTACTCGATAAAAAGAACAAACAGTTTCCAAAGTCAGAAGGTCAGGTTCAAATCCTGTTCCTGTCATTTTTCATTTGTGAGACATTGGGCAAATTACTCAACTGATTGGAAGAATCAGGCTCCTCATCTGTAAACTGGATAAACTGGCCACAACACTAGTGCTTGCTTCATAAGATCGTTATGAAGATTAAAATCAAATGAGATAGTATGGAGTTTGGTTTCTTTTTCCTACCGGAAGGAATCATAAAAACTTCCAGAAGAAAAGAAAAAGCATCCAGTTTGCAGTTACTCTTTAGACAAAAGAATGGGGTGTTGTTTCAAGGTTTTTTAATAGCAACTTTTCTTGCCTACCTGAATTTTTCAACCATAAAGCGTTTATTACCTTTTTTTACTTTTGTTTTTTAATGTCTTTTGATTTATCTCAGGTGAAATCATAAGCTTTCCTCACTATTATTTGTTCTTTAGGCTTCCCTGATTTAAAAAAGATTAATAAAATATTATTAAAAATTAAATAAGATGATATAGGTAAGGTGTTTCTCATAATGCCTGCCATGGAATCAACATTAATCAATGTGACCCTAAGTCATAATATCATCTGTAACTATGAAATCTGATAACACGGGAGCAAGGAACGGTGGGATGAAGAGCAGTTACTCTAAAGACATCCTGCTTAATTTCTGGCCCTGGGATTAGGCAGTAGAACTTGTATATTGGTTAAATTGCTTTTTTGAAGAATTGTACGAAACTAAGAATTATTTTTGTGTTGGAATTACATTGTGTTAAAGAGTGTTTAAGTCAAATTTGGACAATCAAATGGACTTTTAGGGTTTTTTCCTTTTCCACTGAGATTTTTACTATTTTGCGTTAGTTATGCTGAGATGCAACCTAAAAATATGTCCTTAGCTAAAAGCTGAATGAGGTGTTGTCCACACAAAACCAATAATATCAAATTGGCTGGCTAAATTTCCAGATTGGTTAATAAGGGGCATTCTGCTTAAAGGTGAGCATTTATGATCAAGATTGACTCAATTTCATGTTTGATTTTTAAAAACTTATTGGTCCTCTTCTTTGTTCTAATTTATTCCTTTGTTCTCACTGATTCCTTCATCTGCTTCCTTCCAGTATCTAATAAGCATCTCTTGTGTGTTTTAAAATCAGAAATCAAACTCAGTTCAAGCTCTTCTTAAGCAAATATCCTTAACTAAAACAAAAAGCAGGGCTTTTTGAACAAATATTTAGCTTTTGTTAAAGCAATTTATTGAGAGTGTAAATTACTGATTTTTTTCTACAATAAATAGTAATTACTATTTACTAGATTTTTAAGGCCAAGTGAAAGCTATGTCATCCCTCTGGGTCTCTGCTTGCTTCCCTCTAAAGTGGAATAGAAATTTCTACTTCATTATGTATACGAGGAATTAGCTCTGCACTCATTCCCGGCGGGTTGGCTGTGTGTATGTGTGTGTGTTAGTTACTTAGTCATGTCCAACTCTTTGCAACTCCATGCACCATAGACTGCCAGGCTCCTCTGTCCATGGAATTCTCCAGGCAAGAATACTGGAGTGGGTGCCATTTCCTTTTCCAGGGGGTCTTCTTGACTCAGGGATTGAACCTGGGTCTCTTGAATGACAGGTAGATTCTCTACCATCTGGGCCACCTGGGAAGCCCTGGTGGGTTAGCTAAGCGGTGACAGTAGATACTTCACCATCGGTTACGCTTTCCTTCTCATGGAGAAGGTGAAATATGACTCAGGCTATCGGCAGAAGGACGAGGAAACAACCCAGAGTGACTGCACAGGAGTGGTGTCTCGGTTCTTAAAGTAGGACAAAACCTGAGTGTTCCGCACGGTCATCTTCTGAGCACTTACTTTATGTCCTAGCATCATGTCTATGGGGTCGCACAGAGTCGGACACGACTGAAGCGACTTACCAGCAGCAGCAGCAGCCTCATATCAAGAGGTCATATACATTACGCTTTACGTATCTCCTTACTATTCCCATTTTATAGATAAGGAAGAAGGCTTCTCTCAAAAAACAAAGTCCAGATGATCTTCCAGGTTAGCCAGTGGCTACTCCAAGGGGTATTTCCAAGGGATCTTTCAACTCCCCAGGCCAAACCCAACCCGCACGTGTCCTTTTTGAGTGTAGAGCTTTCTCAATACAAATAAGTGCTTACAAAGGTGGTTGGCTCACACCGGTGCCTGGGCAGCTTCTGTAGCTGTTTATGAGTTACCCATCCTATATCCTTGAGTGTGATCACTGAGTCGTTAGTGTGGACGAGGGGCTCACTGGAATGTGAGCTTCTTGATGAAGCCCTCAGTTCAGTTCAGTTCATTTCAGTCACTCAGTCACGTCTGACTCTGCCACCCCATGAACCACAGCACACCAGGCCTCCCTTGTCCATCACAACTCCTGGAGTTTACTCAATCTCATGTCCATTGAGTCGGTGATGCCATCCAACCATCTCATCCTCTGTCGTCCCCTTCTCCCCCCACCTTCAATCTTTCCCAGCATCAGGGTCTTTTCAAACAGTCAGCTCTTCCCATCAGGTGGCCAAAGTATTGGAATTTCAGCTTCAGCACCAGTACTTCCAATGAATATTCAGGACTGATTTCCTTGGGATGGACTGGTTGGATCTCCTTGCAGTCCAAGGGACTCTCAAGAGTCTTCTCCAACACCACAGTTCCAAAGCATCAATTCTTCAGCGCTCAGCTTTCTTCACAGTCCAACTCTCACATCCATACATGACCACTGGAAAAACCAGTCTAGAGACCTTTGTTGGCAAATAATGTCCCTGCTTTTTAATATGAAGCCCTCAGTCTCCAGCTATTCACACACTTTTTAAAGGTCGTCGATTGAGGTTTTAATTACATCATAGGTCTCCCTCCATCTGCTGAGTGTACAACCTAATTATAACATGCTTCTGACTTGTGTCTCTTACAAATGAAGATTTTGGAACAAAACTTAAACGAGGACCTGCAGCGCTCAGTGAAGGTCTTGGAAGGGACATTCTCTTTTTCTTGTTTTCTTATAGGTAGTGTATTGGCTTCTTCTGGTTATTTAGCGGGAAATGTCTAATAGTAGGTCTAATGATTCAACGATTGGCAGGTCTTAATGACCGTAACATATTATTTTAGGATAGGCTTCATGTCCCTATCTCTTCTAGCTACATTAACCTGAGGACAGGTAAATCCCTTTGCCATTTGGCTTGGTGGAAGACTTTGCATCTGCCATTTTGGAAATAGGCTATTTTTGTAAGTTGTGGTCTGTTAAGCTCCAAGAAAAGGAACAAAATGCCTCTCTCTTCAGTCTTTTGGTCAACCTGTTCCCTCTGTCTGGAACCACCTTTTAGAATTCATCTGGACTCCATGCCCTTTGGAAGCGTTTTGCAGCCCCACCTCATCCCGCTGAATCACGTTTTCACCTCTTGTCTCGTGCGATCTGGGGATGGTCCTGCTTTAGGCCTCGTCACCTGTCTCCCTAATCCCTCTATTCTCTTCCCTGTTTCCTACTGACAGTGAGCTTCCCAAGGGCAGGCACTGGGCCTTGCTGCTCTTTAGCCACTTAGCCGTGTCCTTCTCTTTGCAACCCCATGGACTGTGAGGCCCACCAGTCTCCTCTGTCTATGAGATTCTCCCGGCAAGAATACTGGAGTGGGTTGCCATTTCCTACTCCAGGGATCTTCCTGACCCAGGGATAAAACCCATGTTTCCTCCATTGGCAGGCAGATTCTTTACCACTGCACCCCCAGGGAAGGCTACTGGGGCTTACTGTGATTCGTTTCAGGTTTTCATCGGGAACTTACTATGTTCCAGGCTTTGGATTAGACTGGGAATTTAGAAGTGAACAGGCCACATTTCTACTCTCATGGCTTTACAATCTGCTGGGGCTGGACAGACCACAGGAAGGTGCAGTGACTGATTTTTTTGAGCTCGTGAAGCAAAAAGTCAGGACCTTGTAAGACCTGTTTGTCTCTGTTCTTAAATCACTAGCAAAGAATTGGCATTAGGTGAATGTTTGATTTGAATTGAGTTGAGGATACCAATTTTAACCCTCCATCCTACTAGTGTTAACTCTCCAGGTTTAAGTGCCTTTGTTCTGTTGGGACTGACAACTTTGTCCCCCAAATGCAAAATGAATAACTAAATAAAATTTTGATAAAAGATTTCTATCTAAACAGAGATTTTATGGCTTTCAGGGACCTTTAAAATTCCCTTTCCTCAGGTGAATTCCCCTGTGCTTTGGGGTCTGGCATCTTTCAAAGTGTATTTATGCCCAGCAACATTTTAGCTTCCATCATTGAGGACCCTGTCCGAGGAAGAGTGTTCTGGAATTTCTGGGGGCCATGGATTCCATCCAAAATTCCACACACAACTCGGAGACTCCCCAGCTGCCACTCACCTAGATCAGAGTGTCCTGCTCTGCTTTGTCCAGCTCTGCTTATGAAATGCTGCCTTCCGGCTCCCAGCCTTGTCAGGAGTGCTGCGTTCCGAGGACAGCAGTTAGGCAGTTTTGCATCCTCCGCCTGGCTTGGGAACGGCTTCTTGAAACTGCAGGTCATGGCAAGAGGGCTGTGGCCGCCAGGGAGAGAGCACGAAGCTTTCTGTGGCTCCACCACCCACTGTCCTTGGCCCTGGCACCCTGCAATCTGCTCTACTTCACGGGGATACCTTTTTAAACCTCCCCATTATGTTCAACAGCATGTCAGCTGTGAGTTCAGGCTTACAAGATCGTGTCCAATGGGCCAAAGTGTCTAAAATAAATGTTAGCTCATAAAACATATGTGGCACATCTATGGGGCCCAAGCAAAGCCCACACGGGGAAAAAAAAATATTAAATGAGCTTGTTTAACCCAGGAGTGGCAGGTCTAGGAATGGGATTGAAAGGGAGAAAAAAAGAGTTCTTTTAAATTCCAGGCAGGCAAGTAAGTTGAAAAGGAAATATAGGTTTTGCCCCATAATGGAAAGTGATGAATCCGGATTTTTTCCCAGGGCTTGGAAAGTCAGTCTTCATAAGTCCGTTCATTTATTCAACAACCTTTATGGAATATCTGTTACATGCCAGCCACTATGCCTGGCATGGCACATAAATTTTTTTTTTTAACATTTTAACTATAAGTTTTATTTGAAATTTAAAGAAACATGGAAAAGAAACTTTTTTTAACCAGTCCTACCAAACACTTAAAACATAATTTGGGAATGTTAAACATTAATCCTTAATTCAAAATAATGGCATTCATAGACTACCTCTTGCTATTGGCCAATATGAAGTTTACTTACATCTAATATTTTTTATAAGCTTAACCCTTACCTACCTACTGAAGTTGCTCAGTCATGTCCGACTCTTTGCGACCCCATGGACTGTAGCCTATCAGGCTCCTCCATCCATGGGATTTTCCA
>SJYV01053386.1:0-10599 GCA_006410875.1 Neotragus pygmaeus
ACCAAATCAGTTTAAGTGTCTTCCTAACCTCTGTAAATTAGGACTTCCCTGGTAGCTCAGGCAGTAAAACGTCTGCCTATAATGCGGGAGACCTGGGTTTGATCTCTGGGTTGGGAAGATACCCTGGAGAAAGAAATAGCAACCCACTCTGATACTCTTGGCTGGAAAATCTAATGGACAGAGGAGCCTGATAGGCTACACTCCATGAGGTCGGTGAGTTGGACACGACTGAGCGACTTAACTAACCACTGTAAGTAGCCCATTTTAAGCTAGTTTTCAGGACTCTGAAAATATCAACCATGAAGTTTTACTAAGACAAGCCATCATACTGAATAATATGCAAATGTGGATTTTGATATATATGTGCATAAAAGCATGGGGCTGGATGCAGTTTTGCATTTAAAAATGATGCAGAATTCTCTAACACATGCAGAACTGCATAGAGAGTCTGCCTATAGCTATAATGGGAGGTGTGGTTCGATTGTATGTGAGTAGGAAACCTGGTTTTCTCATGCTTTGTGTTATTCATCAAGGCAGGCAGGAAAAGCCTTTTGGGATATTATGTATTTCTAGTGGAGAAAATATAACACAGTGCTGAATTTTGTCTTACTGGAGAGGAAGCAGTGAGGTTAGTTCAAATGATTTATTGGGAGCACCTGAAGTGAGGTGGGCAAAGCAGTGTATATTTTCCAGTCTAGACAAGTTTTTCAATTCTCTAAGGTTTTTAAAAATAAATACCAGATGATCATGCAATGTACGTGTGAGATACTGATTATTATCATTAGCATTATTATATAACATGTTTGGACTCCTCCTCTATGCTAGACATTAGAGTATTTAATAAATGCTTTAAAATACTACATGATTTAATCTTCACTTCAAATCTGTAGGTTTGGTGTGAATGTCAGTAGCTGACATATGAGGAGAATGAAGTGGAAGCAGGTAAAATAACTTATGATTCCATGGAATCTATTTCATATGAAAGGAGACCCATTCTTTAAAAAGAAATGAATAACTAAAGGGAACTTTGAATTGAAAGGAGTAAAAACAAAAGTCATCAAGACTTTTAAGATGGATTAAAAATGTATTAACTGTGTATGAAAATTTAAATATATATTATATAATTATTTTTGCTTCCTGAGTCTGTAAAGGTGTGCCAGGGTAGGAGTGACCTAGTAAGTGTATCTGTATGTATAATGTAGAGGTGTGTGTGTGTGCACTTCTAAATATATCCTGCTTCACTATTTGCCCATCACTGTGTTGTATGCTTAGTCATTCAGTTGTATCCGACTTTGCGACCCTGTGGTCTGTAGCCCACCAGGCGCCTCTGTCCATGGGATTCTCCAGCAAGAGTACTAGAGTGGGTTGCCATGCCCTCCTCCAGGAGATCTTCCCAACCCAGGAATTGAACTCAGGTCTCCCGCCTTGCAGGAGAATTCTTTTACTGTCAGAGCCACCAGGGAAGACCTTCGCTAGGCATACTTAGAAATGGTGCAGAAACACACCCTGCCATATTTTATTACAGAAAAGCAAAGATTTAAACGCATCTTCAAAGCTGGCATGCCACTGCATCATTCAGGAAGCCGCCAAGAACATTTAAAGTATACAGTGTGTGCATTTACAGTGGAGGGCATATCAAATGTAAAGCCTTCAGAGTTTAATATTTTAATTTGGCACAGTTGATCCTATTCTTTGTGAACCGTTAATCTTTTCAACCAATACAGCAAAATGTCAGTGTCTTCATTTGCAGAGTATAATAGGCTTATATCCTGAAACAATTAAGTCAGAATAGCTTGTCTGTTGCTTGGTGGAGCTGTACAAATTACGCCTGAGCCTGTGGTTGCATTCCCTGTTTTTTTCTCAGGGTTTTCTTACACATGCCCTTCCTGTCTTATTGGGAAAATTAGTCACATTCATAATTTTTTAAAAAAAATCAACTATATGGCTTAGACTATTTTTAGATTGCAGTATAATTCACTTTATGTTTTTTCAGGATTGATATAATTAGCAACTAAAGACATTTGTATTAATAAAGTAGAGAAAACATTATCCTTGTTTTAGCTACTACTTTATTTTTATTTTTTTGGTAGAAAAAACTCTAAGATTTGGAAAAGTCTCATATTTGCAGTGTAAAACCAGAAACATGAACAAAGTCATATTTAATAAAGATTACTACTTTCTACCAATGGTCATATTCAACTTCATTCTTCCCTGGCAAGGGAAAATTCATTTTGTTCAACTCCTTTCTCTTCTGATTGATTTCCCTGCTAAAATGTAGAAAATGTCATATTATTAAAAAATAAAACCCCAAACATTAACAGTTTAGTGAATAGATGGTTTCATTTCTCCAGATTCTATAATTGTGTAATCAATCCCATGATGTCATATATTCTGTTTAGAACTCTTGTTGTTTTAGTTTGTTTCATTAAAACTCTGGAGTTACAATGATTCAGATAGGGAAGTTTTGCAAGTGTGGTTCACTCTCGTTGAAAAACTTCAGTGATTATGCTGCTTTATCGCATTTTACTTCTAATATTCCTGGTGTTTTATGCACAGGATTGAAAGGACTATATCCAATATGTGGCAGTTACCACTTGTTATCTCCAAGTGAGTATTTATAGACTAAATAAAGTGTGATTAGACAGGTAAGAGTTATCAAGTCCATTTTAGGAAGAATTTCATAAAATGAACACATCTGAAGTTGAACCTGTGTTACAGGAAATATACTCTCTAGTTCATGTATTTCTAAATGAAGAGTGCATTTACAGTATACCCCCCTCCCCATGGAGGGAGTTTGTTGCTGGAAAGTTTTTCTAATCAAGAGTTTTGGCACCACACATTGAACAGACCTCAAGATTTTCTAGTTGTCATTTATTATCTGAAACAGTATGCGGGCATATCTTCTATTTTTTAGATAATGTGTTCAGATTTTATTTCCATTTTGGTGATTGTTTAGGGTTTTACTTTCCCACTTGCAAGTTAATATAACGTTGGGGATCACACTTATTTTAACCAGAGGCACAGGTAGGTCATACACACACACTGCTCTTACACTGTCTATTAATCCTGAAAGGCAGGGACCTCTGTGGTTCACCCCTGCCTTTGGGAACCCTCAGGAGAAGAGCTTAATTCATTAGATTGTACTGCTAACAACCCTGGCCCTGGTGGTTCAGACCTTGACAAATCTGCCTGTAATGCTGGAGACCTGGCTTCAGTCCCTGGGTTGGGCACTTCCCCTGGAGAAGGGAATGGCAGCCAGCTCCAGGAATCTAGCCTAGAGAATACCACGGACAGAGGAGCCTGGCTGGCTACAGTCAGCCGTGACTAAGTGACTGGCACACACACTAACTACACATAACTCAGTGACGTTTTTAGTCCTAGCCGTGATAAAGTGATTTGGCCATACCAATTTAAATCATTCAAGCCTAATTAAAATCATAGTAAACTTCCATTTTATCTGTGAGGGAGACAAATAATGCATTTAGTACACCCTATAAAGGAGATGGAGATCTTTTTCTGAGTAGCATAAAACTAGCATAGAATATTCTATATATTAATTTCTAAGCACATACTGTTTTGTGTACTTTGTATTTCATACTAAATAGGAGGTGACACAAATGAACTATTTTGTGGTGGAGAAAAAGCTGTTTAAATTTGCCAGCTAGTTATTCTGTGAACTTTTTTCTAAGCCAAAATACTTTCAATGAAATTGGTGCTATACATCCATAAAAGGAATGCTTTATAACTGAATAGTTCCATGTGTGTATGTGTTAGCTGCCACAGCTGTGTCCAACTCTATGTGACCCCATGCGCTGTAGCCTGCCATGCTCCTCTGTCCATGGCACTCACCAGGGAAGAATACTGGAGGGGTTAGCCTTTCCCTTCCCAGGCGATCTTCTTGACAAAGGGATTGAACCTGGGTTCCCTGCATCCTAGGCAGGTTTTTTCCCTTGTGACCCACAGGGAAGCCCAAACAATTCCAAACATATATATGTATCTGAATATATATAGAGAGACAGATGTAAGTTCTTTGATGCTTTTGAACACACCTAAGTTTCTAAGGGATTCATATGGCACATCCATAAAACAGAGCATCTTGGGGTAAAGATGGTAGATGGAGTGAACTTGTTAAGGATTTTACCTACTTGAGGTTCATGTTTCCAGCTATAAACATTGGAATAAAATTATTTATGATATTATTTATCCTCATTTCCTCTATGGTGGCTCTAAATGTTAAATTTAAAACATGAGTGACTTTCATATTGTATAAGCATAATAGATGCTCAATAAATATCTTTATTATCACTAATAAGAAAGTAATTGGTAATGGTTTGGCAGTCAAATTATTCCTCTACTACTTATTAGCTATTTATCCTTTCAAGTCAGTTAATTTCTCTGAGTCTCAAGTTCTTATTCTGTAAAGTTGAGATACAATTTTCTTCACAGTGATTAGGACAATGTGTGTGCTTAGTCACTCAGTTGTGTCTGACTCTTTGCCACCCCATGGACTACAGCCCACCAGGCCCCTCTGTCCATGGGCTTTCCCAGGCAAGAATACTGGAATGCATTGCCATTTCCTCCTCCAGGGGCTCTTCCCCAGCCAGGGATTGAATCTGCATCTCCTGTATCTCCTGCATTGTAGGCAGATTCTTCACACTGCTAAACCACCTGGGAAGCCCATATAACAACAATATTTGTAGGGTAAAACATCTAAATAAAAGTCACTCAGTTGTGTCTGACTCTTTGCAACCTCATGGTGAAAGTTAAAAAAAAAAATGTTGCTCTTGTTTTCTTACCAGCAGAGGATGCAGTCTTCAGTGAGCGGAGGTTAACTGGGTAATCAGGAGTGTTGTTCAGAAAGAGAAATAAGGAATGGGTTAAAAAGTCATCAAAATTATTATGACACAAATGTTATGAACTTATGCTAGGAGGTAATCATATGTTTTAGAACTGACGGAGCTATAGGATTTATTCAACATGTAACAAGAGGAGCTGGAGGGTGTATGAAAGGAGTGGGGTTCGGAGGGTGCTGGGTTAAGATGGGCAGAAATCTCAGATTGTATGTGAAATAGGTTAGTGGCAGGGAATCACTCGCCTTTTACGAACCACCATCTAGACTCACTCTCATAGTGCTGGGAAAAGCCACCAGTAAGTGAAGGAGCGATGTCCCTGTTAGGGTAGAGGGTTAAGTCAGGGACCCAATGTGTGGATGGTAATGAGTGGTGTGGTTTGTTGGCCAAATCCCTCCTAAAGGTCTGGGGCACCCCCCTCAGCTGCCGGGGGTGCTGGTGGTGGATGATGAGCACTTAAATTCATGCCCTGGAATCTTGAAGAATGGAGTAGCCACAGTAGACATGCTTCATCTTCTGGATGCAGCCTCTACCCACGCCTCTTAGGCGTAGTTGATATAAAGCTCCCTACCTTGTGCTCAAGACGAGCCAGTTCTGAAGGGACATCCCAGGCCCAGCACTCACTGTGGAGGTGCTGGGTCTTCTTTCTGCCCTCCCTGCAGTGAGCACCCCTCTGCTCATCCTCCTTCTTCTCCACAGCACATTCTTTTTTTCCTCTTTTAGATTTTTTTTATGGTAAATGATACATAATATTTTCCATCTTAACCTTTTTACACATAGAATCCAGTAGGATTAAACACATTCACATTATTATGCAAACATCTCCATCTCCATGATTTTTTCATCATCCTGAACTGAAACTCTGACTATTGAACATTACCTACCCAACTCCCTCTCATTCCAACCCTGGTAAACATGAGTCTATTTTCTATCTCGTGGCCACCCTAAGCAACTCATGTGCAGAATCATGTGACATTTGTGTTTTGATGTTGGGTTTCTTTCACTTAGCATAATGTTATCATGGTTCATCATGTTGCAGTAAAATCAAGGATTCCCTTCCTTTTTAACACTAAATAATACTTCATCGTATGTATATGCAGCATTTTGTAAACATACATCTGTTGATGGACACTTGAGTTGTTTTTGACCATTGTGAATAATGCTGTTATAAAAATTGGTATGCAAAGGTATCTCCCTATTTCTAAATCTTTGGGGTATATACCTTGGAGTGGAATTGTTAGATCATATGATAATTAAACAATATTTTCAGAAGTGGCTGTACCAGTTTAAATTCCTAATGGTTTAAGCCATAATGATTCTAATGGTTCCCTCATTAACACTTATTTTCCTAATGGGTGTGAAGGGATATCTCATTGTCATTTTGATCTGCATTTCCCTAACAATTGATAATACTTGGTATCATCCCATGTCCTTGTTGACCATCTGTATATCTTTTTTGGAGAAGTGTCTATTAAAATCTTTTTTCATTTTTAAACAGAATTGTTGGGTATTTTGTTGTTGATTTGTAGTGGTTGTTTGTATATGTTAGATATAAAATCCTTATTAAATATGATTTGCAAATCATTTTTTATTTTGGGGGTTTCCCACAGACCCTCTCTTCATAGTATCCTTCAGACAAAAGTTTTTAATTTTGATGTAGTTTGGTTTGTTAACTTTTTTCTTTTATTTTGCTGTCATGTTCAATATATCATTGCCAAAATCTATGTCATGAAACTGTTAATTTAGTTTCTCCATTGAGATTTTTGATCCAGTTTGAGTATATAGTGTTTGCATACAGTGTAAGATAAAGTTCAGCTTCATTCTTGTGCATGTGGATATCCGGTTTTCCCACTATTTGTTGAAATAATTATCCTTTCCCCAATTGAATTGTTTTGGCACACCTGTCAAAAATCATTTTACTGTACATGCAAGAGTTGATATCTGGGCTCATTATTTCTGTTTCATTGGTCCATGTATCTGTCAATACATCAGACCACACTGTTTTGATTACTGTAACTTTGGAGTGAGTTTTGAAATCAAGAGATGTGAGTCCTTCAAATTTGATCTTCTTTTGGATTGTTTTGGCTATTCAGAACCCCTTGAAATTCTGTAGGAATTTCCAATAGACTTATCCTGAGGTTACAACTCAGTGAACTTTCTGCATATCAATGTCCTTCCTTTAATATAAGTATTTAATGACCAACTAAAATGCATTAAATTCAATTTTTCTTCATCAAATATCTTTCAACACTAAGAGCTAATTTTTCTGGGACTACAAAAGTATAAGAATTTTCTTTTTATGTAATGACTACAGTCCTTATATTAGGTCAAAAACATCCAGATATCTCATAATATCCTTTCTTTCCTTTGCTGAATTATTCTATTAACACAAATAACCATTCACTTGATGTCTGACAATGATAATTTTGATCTTATCTCTTCATATACCTAAACAATTTGATAGTTGCCTAGTAATGAGAGTTATTGGAATATTATTAAATTTAACTAATTAATTAATGTACTTTATTCTTTTATATATAAATTTTTGTCTAAAGAATTTAAATAGAAGAATGTAGAAATGATAGCATTGGCTGATATATACAATAAGTGATCGGAAATCTCTTGAATAATCTCATATGTTTGAATAGACTGGCAGCAAGAGGTTTATAGCACTAGAGATAGTAGATAGTATAATTGTTAATAAAACTATGATATCATGTCTATTAGCTTTTCAGCAAACAACTAAGAATTAGTAGTCTTTTTCGGGTTCAGAAGCCTATTTAAAAATTTTGATTTTTAATGTGCAATGAGCTTTACACCTTCTAAGATCTTTAGCAGAGCAGCTTTGCAGATATTAATTATTCTGAACTTATTCTTGTAATTTATATTTTTACATGTGCTGTATCCTTCTGATTTATTGCTTTGATCTTATTTTTGGTTCAGCAATCAATTTGGTTGAGGTCCTGATCATTCCAGTTAATTTAGTGAACTACAAGATATAAAATTATTCTAAGTAAAATCTCCTCACATTTTCACAGTGGTAGGGGTCAGGGAGAGTTCTTACATGAAATATTTAAGAAACATCTGACTATAACCTAACCAGCATGTGGGGAAATTACATTATTTTTTAGACTATTTTAACATCAAAGTAGCTCTGAAGTGAAGGATAGTCATTAACAGCTGAATGACTGAAAGTATATCTGGATAGTACACTTAAACACATTTCAGCAGGCTAAAATAATTTAAAATCTGAAGTGTGATCCAGAATCACATATGTCAATTACTGTGTTGTCTGTGGTATTAAAAATGCATGCAGCTGGAGGCTTTAATTATATGGGATTTCTCTAAGAAATGCTTTGGCTTTTATTTTTTGAAAAAGTCACCTTTTCAACAGTCCAAGGGAAAACATTTATAAAATGCATCATGCCTTTTCCAATTACCTATTACTTAAAGACAGAGCAACACTAGAGAGTTATAGAAGTGAACTGAAAACATGGTTTTATGTTAAATCTGATTATTGTTTGCTGACAGCAATTGCCTGGGAAAGAGTACATTTTTGAGTCGGACTTTTCTTCCCCCAATGCCCATGTCATTAAACCAAATGTGATCCAGTATGTGTTGTCATGCCCCACTATAATAAATCAAGAGTTTTACAACTAAAATTTTCAAGTAACTTTTGGACTTATCTTTCACTGATAATATTTATTTTTCTTTCCTGTTAATAAAGTCCAACAAAATAAAAATAACAATTGACATGATATGAAGCAACTTAGCAGCAGCAGCAGCGCATACGCACACACACACACACACACACACACACACACGCACGTATATACATGCACATATAGATACTGCAAATATTTCTTCATACATTAGTATTTATTACAAAATGCTTTTATTAGAAAATTATTAGCTTATATAAAGCTACACGTGCTCAGTCACTCAGTTATGTCCAACTCTTTGCGACCCCATGGACTGTAGCCTGCCAGGCTCCTCATTCCATAGAATTTTCTAGGCGATAATATTGGAGTGGATTGCCATTTCCTATTTCAGGATAAAGTTATATGAACTGCCTCTAAATGTATTTCTAATAGATACAATATCCTCGAAACATCACTCAAATATGTACCTTGAGAAATCATTAAATCTACCATCTCTTAAGACAAAAATATGTCTCAAGAATGCAAATTGTTTTTATTTCTTAGAGGACAAATTAGATTAAAAAAAAAATTATATTATCCTCTAGCCAGGTTAGGTCGCATATGCAGATAAGCAACATGAAATTTACAAAATGTGTATTTTTGGTAAAATCTTCCATGGAAAAGATCTGGTTGCCTTCTAGATAGCAAATTTCTATTTGCTGGGGTTTCCTTATTTTTCCCCTTCCAGAATTCCTGGCAACAATACAGCTCTTCACACTCCCAAGGAAGCAGTAACACACACCAGGCTCGTGTGGGTTAGATAGTTCACTGACTTGATGGCTTACTCTTTTACAATGACTCTCTGTATCCCTAAAATGAGCCTGGTTTGACTTTTGTTCAGATTCAAGAGAGTATTGGAATAAATCTCCTCTTTAAGTGGCAGGAGGAACTCTCTCATTAAATAAAAAGTCAGTGTGAGTTTTGGAACTCTTCCTATTGTCTACAAAACATGTCTTGTGGGACACAGACTAAAGNATGAGCCTGGTTTGACTTTTGTTCAGATTCAAGAGAGTATTGGAATAAATCTCCTCTTTAAGTGGCAGGAGGAACTCTCTCATTAAATAAAAAGTCAGTGTGAGTTTTGGAACTCTTCCTATTGTCTACAAAACATGTCTTGTGGGACACAGACTAAAGCTGTGGAAAAAAAAAGGCTAATTTTCTAAAGGGTTTTTCAAATAATCTTTGTTCGGTAGAGCAATACTGAAAAAGATCTACCAAGTAGATGGGATATTGATATTCTTTAGGTACTAAGGAGAAAAAGGCAAGCTTAAACTTTGATGAATTTGGTCTTTGACCAACATTCTTTTTGTTAGTTTCAGGTCTTGCTTTTTCTTATAAAAATGCAAAAATATGTAAAAGTTTTTAATTGGATATTTATCTTATTAAGCATTTAATTAGCACCTTCCCCATGTAACGGTATGTGGTTGCTATTCCTTGGGTGACAGATATTCATAGATTGTTTTGGAGTCTGGGGTGCATGACTCCCCTTATTAGGGAGCATTGTGATTCTGAGGTCTCCCACATCCTTCACTGCCATACCCTCCCTTAGAAAAGATCCTTTATTACTCGTGGAAAATTTCTTGTTCTCCAGGGAATTTTAAACCAATGTCCTAAGAGGCAAAATTGTGTGATTTTACTCTCTTTCTGCACTTTGACTGAAATTGTGACATTAAAGTCATAAGAGGTTCTGCACTCTTTCCTGTCAGATGATGGAACCCAGGAAGGGTGGGGTGTAGCTTTAGACGGAGGTGCCTGGGAAGTTCACTCCAGCCAGGGCACTTCCTTCACTGCACTGACGAAAGCCCGAGAGTGGGCTTCTCATTCACATATGTATCATGGATGTTTTTCTGTAAAGCACCATGTTCAGACTTTGCAGCATCCTTCAGAATACCAGAGACTGGGATAATGAAATCTTTCTGAATTAAAAAACAAAGGGATGGCACTTGTGCTAATGTTTTGGGTTTGTATTTTTAGGTGATTTATACAAGGAAGTGGTTGCTCTCTTTTTGAATAGCACCAGTTAATAGCTAATGTTTGTTTTTTTTTTT
>SJYV01053387.1:0-21391 GCA_006410875.1 Neotragus pygmaeus
CTTCTTAATCACCAGGAAGAAACAGCCAGAGGTTGAAGAAATAACTAAAACAATTATTATTATTTTTTTTTAATGGAGGATTCCCAGTCAGAATTGATTCATGAGGTGGCTCAGAGATTCAGAAGCATGGAATGTTAAAGATGGGGAGGAGAAGAGTGCATGGGCCATGTTTAATGTGCCAGTCCAACCTTTGAGTTTTGCAGAGGAGAAAAGTGGTTGATTGAGTGGCTTGCCCAGGATGCCCCTTCTTCATTGACTTGGTATAACCTTCCAAAGCATTCTGTTATCCTGTCTTTATAGGTTATGCGAATGACACTGTCAACCTTAAATTGGCGGCGACGGGAGATGGTGAGGTGGCTGGTAACGTGCGCTACTGAAGTGGGTAGGTAGAATCAGGAGGGAGCGTCCCCAGGTACCTTGTGGTCAGGTCCAACTTGCCATCTCCAGATACATACAAGAATATTTTCACTCTTTCACTTTGACGTCTCCAAGGCTCCTGCCCCTTCCAGCAACCTACACGGGCTCCCTTCCCCCAACCCTCACCTTCCACCTCCAGTTATACCCACTTGCATTGTTCCCATCACATCTGTGGGGCTCCAGTGTAGGAGCCAGGGAGCAAACCCTTTTTATTCAGTTGTTCTGTCACACTTAAGGTGCCTGTAGTAGCTTCTTGTGATAATCAAACTTACAGTTTTCATATTCCAGAAATGGAATCAATATGAAACTTTGGTAGGAGGGAAACCATCTTTGAAAATACCTTCAGACTCTGGGTTAGGGGTTCACAGCACTTTAATGAAAATAATATGAAGTTATCTTGTTGCTCTGAGTTTTTCCTTCATTATCTGAGGGCATTTCTCAAGGTACCCAGCAGAGAAGTGACCACTGGGTGTGGTTTAGGTGAGCGTTCAGATGTATGAGAATTTTTAGTAGCCCCAAGAAGATCTGGGCTGCACATACAGGTGCAGTTTGTGAAACCCTTCAGCCAACTAGCTCCTCTGCAGCAGTGAGTCGGAACTAAAAAGCCCAGACATGAGAATGTCAACCCAAACCAAATAGTGGCTGTTTAAAATGAATGTTGGTTAAACAGCCACCATTTCTTCCTATTTGCATCAGAAAAGGATATATACCTCTTGCTGAGAATATGCTGCCACCTCAGTGCCTATCTAAAGACTGACACAGCAGATACCATAAAAGCATTTTCCTTGTTTTTCTTTTGTTAATCTATAATGGTATGTTATCTTGGAAAGCAGGAAATTGGCCTCAATATAAAAGTTACATTATCGACGTGACGTGATGCTTTAGTACATCAATACAAAGATAATACCAGTTCAAAAACTGCCACACCACTACCCTACCCTGCACCAAGACAGAGGCCTAATTTCTCTTAGATTTAGTGCCTGCTTTTTTAAATGGCTCACATTTAGGATTTTCCTACAGCTGAGGCACACTCATCTGTGTACTTAGAATGACGGTTGAATCTTGTCATCCATCTCAAACATCTGAGGCATCTGTATGTCTGCTTCTGTTGACTTTTTCCTCTCTGATTGCAGGTCCCGTTTCCTTGCTGCTTTGTGTGTTTAATCATTTTGTATTGTGTGTGCTTTAAACTTGGGCACACACACACACATATCACATAGAGACTCCCTATTCTGGTGAGGGTTGTACTTTCTCTGACTCACAGTCTGTAGTGGGTAACTGACAGGAGGCCCCAGTGAACTGGAACTCATTAGCAAGAAGCCATTGTCTGAAATGGCAAGCAGGCAGCAGCACAGCGCAAATACCAGCTACCGAGAGGATTCGTTCTCTATTACAGGAAGTTCATGTTCCTTAGGCATTTCACGGAATAGCAACCTATCATAACCTTGTTCTAAAAGGTTGCTCCCAGGCACATCACCTTACAGGATTTTCTGGCCGGGCTCGTGTTCTGTGATAGTTAGCAGTGTAAGCACTGATTAAAGAGTGGAAGGCAGGCGAGGCCCCTGGGCAGCCAGTCAGTCACGGGGCTTCTCTGTGTCCTTGGCAGGTGTTTACGCCCTGGACAGCGTCATGCAGAGCTGGTTTACACTCTTCACTCCCACCGAAGCCACGAGCATTGTTGCCACCACTGTGATGTCCAACAGCACCATCGTCCGCCTCCACCTGGACTGCCACCAGCAGGAAAAGCTGGCCAGCAGCGCCCGGACACTCGCGCTGCAGTGCGCCATGAAGGACCCTCAGAACTGTGCCCTCTCCGCGCTGACCCTGTGTGAAAAGGATCACATAGCTTTTGAGACGGCGTACCAAATCGTTCTTGACGCTGCTACAACCGGCATGAGCTACACCCAGCTCTTCACAATAGCACGGTACATGGAGCACCGCGGGTACCCCATGAGGGCCTACAAGCTGGCCACCCTGGCCATGACCCATCTCAACCTGAGCTACAATCAGGACACGCACCCCGCCATTAACGACGTCTTGTGGGCCTGTGCGCTCAGCCACTCCCTGGGCAAGAACGAGCTTGCAGCCATAATACCTCTGGTGGTCAAGAGTGTCAAGTGCGCGACGGTACTGTCAGACATTCTGCGCAGGTGCACTCTGACCACCCCTGGCGTGGTGGGGCTTCACGGGAGGAGGAACTCGGGTAAGCTCATGTCACTGGACAAAGCCCCCTTGAGGCAACTCTTGGATGCCACGATTGGGGCCTACATCAACACGACACACTCACGGCTCACACACATCAGTCCTCGGCACTATAGTGAGTTCATAGAGTTCCTCAGCAAGGCCCGAGAGACCTTCCTAATGGCGCATGATGGACACATTCAGTTTACACAGTTTATTGACAACCTGAAACAAATCTACAAAGGCAAAAAGAAACTGATGATGTTGGTTCGGGAGAGGTTTGGTTGATAGAACTTGTATGAANAACACCAAACCCACGCCCACACAGCACAAGTTTCTATTAAACAATCTGAGTCACTTTAAAATAAAAAAGTGCAAAGGCAGACTCCTGTGTAAATCTGATTTGCCATGCTAGGCCAAGCTTATTTTATTACATACATTCTGCATTCTAAGAACTAGTAACTTCATATTGTAAACATTAAGCATACAGAGTTAAAGTTCAAGGCCACATTAGATCATTGATTGTCTCTGTGTTGTGTATCTTTGGCTGGCCGAGATCAACTCGTAGTGTATAAATGCATAAGTTATATAATTATTATATAAAAAGGAAAAAACAAAAACAAGAAAACAAACCACTGACTTGCATACTTCATTCTGACAAACGCACAGCGTTCGCGACTCAAAAGGAAAACTGGAGGCTGCCTCGCCCCGACACCCAGGCGATCTCAGACTGGGGTAGCCAAGAAGGCTAGTGCTTACCCGACCCCGTGGAGAGCAGAGCGCCCCGCCTAAGGATGAGGTCCTGAATGTTTCTTTTTAAATATCAGACAATTCCAGTTACGATTTTTCTTTTGATAAACAAAACAAGACAAAAAGAGATGCATGATTTTGTTTCTGCGTTCTCCAACTGCCCATGCCCCGCCCCCATCATGCTGTGTCCGTCCTCCTAACACTGGATTTGGTACAACACCGACTGCACAAAGCCTCACATCTCCACGACTCAGCTCTCCGAAGAACCGACACCATCCCAAGTCCAGTCTTCACGGCTCGAGAAGCTCCCTTCCCAGTCCTGCCCTCCTCCTTCCCGTCTCTTCCTCTCCCGCCTCCTCCATCCACACCCACATGCCCTCTCTGCACACACATGCTCAGTCCCACCCTGTGACACAGAGTTCCCGTCTTAGCGTCAAGGAGTTGGAAGCCTCGGGTTGTTCTGCACATCCAATGGCAAAAATCTGGTTTCACCCAAGACAGCAGATGCTGATGAGTTCTGTTAACAGTGTCTATCGATGGGCCACCATGGTCTCCCTCTTCTCTCTTTTTCTGTGTTTGATATGTTTCTCTTTTTAAATACAGGTAGTTTTCCTTCCAATGACATTAGAAATGGCATGTTAGGTCCAGACTGTGTGGCATCTATTGCTTGAGTTTAATCCCCACTTAATGCACTAGCAGGATTCCCAAAGACTACTCTAAAGGTTTATACACGTCTTCAGAACGTTTTCTTTGGCACTTTGTCCTTATGACGTCACGCTTCTACTTGCAACGTCTTTCACAAGGTCGGTCCACAGATTACCTGTCTGCGTACACTGGTAGCATCCTCTTTATCTCTGTAGTCATGGTTTAGTAAGTCCCTCCCACTCAGAGTCTCTGGATCTCTCCCCCTGCCCCAGTCGAGCTTTTGCATTTCCCTTGAGGCACTTCTGATTCGCGGTCTCGGATAAGAGTTTGTAGCAATGGATGGGTGTCTACACAGGTGCTGGGAAAGGCCTCTCCCGGGGGCTTTAGTAGTAAGTGCCCAGATGCGAAGGCATATGGCTGGCTGGGAGCCTAGCGCTGGGGTAGATTCCCCCCGTGGGTGAATTCCAGTATGGGTTCGGGGCAGCAAAAAAGCTGGATGACGTCACGGGGAGGGCCGGAGGGTGGGGGGCCACAAAGTTCATCTTCTGCGGGTGGGCGTGATAGGAGCCCATGTAGGGGAGGTCCGAGGGGTACTTGTACAGAGAGGACTCCGGGGGGTGGGGCTGCAGGGCCTGGGCGATCCCGTGGAAGTCGAACTTGTAGGCGTAGCGCTTCCCGTGGACTTTCGTCATGATGTTCTTGTCGTAGTAGTAGCGGAGGGCCCGGCTGAGCTTGTCATAGTTCATGTTGGGCTTGCTCTTCCTCTCCCCCCAGCGCCGCGCCACCTCGTCCGGGTCGGTCATCTTGAACTCCCCGTTGGTGCCTTCCCAGGTGATGCAGTTGGAATTCGAGCTGTCAGACAGAAGCTCCAGCAGGAACTGCCACAGCTGGATCTGCCCGCTCCCTGAAGAGGTGGGAAAGGAAACGGAGCATCTGTGAGAACACCCGCGTGCAGAGCCGTGACCCACTCTCTGCAGCCCCAGGGACTGCAGCCCGCCAGGGCCGCTCTGTCCATGGGGTTCTCCAGGCAAGAATACTGCAGTGGGGTTGCCATGCCATCCTCCTCCAGGGCATCTTTCCAACCCAGCGTTCTGAACCTGGGTCTCCCAATTGCAGGCAGATTCTTTAGGCCGTCTGAGCCACCAGCAAAGCCCAAGAATGCTGCAGTGGGTAGTCATCCCTCCTCCAGGGCATCTTCCCGACCCAGGATCGAACCAGCATCCCCTGTGTCTCCTGCATTGGCAGGCGGATTCTTTACCACTAGCGCCACCTGGAAAACCCCACGCAGAGCTCCTTCAGCAGGCTGTGCGCCCATCCCTCTGGCCTGGGGGCATTGGCTGCTCTGCTCCCCTAGCCCCCTTTCTCCAGAGAACTGCCCTTGGCCGAACTGGAGCTGCCTCAAACCCTTCCCCCCGGGCCCCAGGTAGCCCACGACCTGATGGACTGACAAAGAAATCCAGAGGTCAGCCCCCTGGCCTCAAAAAGGGATCAATTCTGTGAGGCTGGTCACGCCTGGGACTTAGCATGGATGCGGTCAGACTGAAGCAAGCTTCCAGCTAAGGTCACATGCACGCACACTCACTGGCTCAGTTGTGTCTGACTCTCTGCGACCCCATGGACGGCAGCCCGCCAGGCTCCTCTGTCCAGGGGATTCTCCAGGCCAGAATGCTGGAGTGGGTTGCCATGCCCTCCTCCAGGGGATCTTCCCGATCCAGGGATCGAACCCACGTCTCCTATGTCTCCTCCGTTGGCAGGTGGACTCTTTACCAGTAGTGCCATCTGGGAAGCCCAGCTAAGGCCACAAGCTTCCTTAATCTCTCCCCTGCCGTCTCCGGCATCCTCTCCCTCGAGAATGTACCCTTCGTGAGTCGCTCGCCCAAGTATGCTCAGCCCAAGCTCTACATCTAAGGAACCTGGCCTAAGATGATGATCCTTGGTGATGCCCAGGCAGATCTAGAGGCTGATCCAAGTCCTTTCGGGAATGCAGAGAATCCCCAGGGAGCAGAGCTCCGGGCGGCTTCCTTCATTTCTGGCCTCCTTAGTTAAGAGCAGCCAGGTGAACTCTGTGTCTGGGGCTGGGAAGACTTAAGTTTCCTCTTTTGTGAGACAGAAAGCGCCATTTTGTGGCTGGCCGTAATGACTTAGTACCATTTATGCTGGCTAGGTCAAGTCGCATAATAAAAGTCAGATTTAGGAAATGAACATCGAAAAGTTTATGGAAAAAGTAGAGAATGGAAGTAAACACCGTTATTTCTAACATAACATAGGGCTGGCACGCAGAGAGCCATTCTGTCAAAACTTTCCTAGAACAGAATTAACCCACTCAAAATGAGGAAGTTTAGAAAAAAAGTTGGCTATGTCTCAAACCAGATCACCCATTTCCAGTATTTAGGCAAATGCATCATAACGGAAATCCATGTGTCGCCCCTGCGTTGCAACGCCAGTTGGGTTAAGCAGAGTTTTCAGATGAAAACACTGCAACCGTGAGTGATTGCAAGTCCTCTTGGGAGCGGAATGAGGCTTCAACTGACTCAATAAGATCTCATTTGACTGGGTGTCCACACAGCTCTCTTGATCCCACTGGGGGTCTAGCGATGCAGCTTTTAGGTTTTATTAAATTCAGAGAAACATCCAGGCACAGCATTCTAATCTCTACACTACAATATTTCAGGATGACTGATGGCTCCCTTAGAGAGAGAAGCATGCAAATACCAACAGTCAGACTGTGACCAGGAGAAGCTAAGATGCTTTAAGCAGGTTTTAGAAGTTTTGAAAACAGGTAAGAGGCAGGTCTTCCCTCCCCAATTCCCAGATACCACCTTGGGCTTGTTACCAAAGAGACGGCCTTTTGTCCCACTCTGAGTAAATACCAACAGATACGATGAAATGATTAAAGGAACTCTGCCAACTCTTCAGGGAATTGATGAAACGTAAAAATCAATTATACATTTGCTTTCTCTAAATCCTGTCCACAAGCTCCNCGGCCTTTTGTTCCACTCTGAGTAAATACCAACAGATACGATGAAATGATTAAAGGAACTCTGCCAACTCTTCAGGGAATTGATGAAACGTAAAAATCAATTATACATTTGCTTTCTCTAAATCCTGTCCACAAGCTCCCCAGATAAATGGCCCAGCTCATAAATCTTTGTTTCCACATTGGCTGTATGCAGTGGATATGTTTGTGAATCTATCCATACGATAGCATCGTGAGAAAGGTCAGCCCTTTCTGAATATGTTCTGGAAAATAAGCATTTTTTCACCCTAGCAACACATTTGAAATGTATTAACAGCTTGTAGTTCATCGCAATGTAAAGTCTTCGCTTTTTGGGGGCCACATATTCAAACTGTTCTCAATCAACTTTTGCTGCCCCCAACATTTCATTAATATGCATTTTTAAAAATACAAAGAGCTGTTTGAGGAAACCATATGGTTTTAGTATATATATTGTAACTAAAGGATTACTACTTGAAAAAAAATTTCTTATATGACTTGGGAATAGGGAAAAACATGGATTTTTGATTTAAACAATCTAACATATGTTTCAATATAAACACACAGAGTTGTTTGAAAATAGATATTCACTGTCAACCTCCTCCCATAGAGAGAGCAAGCCCACAGATTTTGTATAAAATACACAGATTTTCCTAAACAGCCAAAATCACACTTGTCATCTCTTCAAACCTTGGCGTTGTCTCTTGGGAATCTGTCGCTCACTCCCTTCTTTTTTAAATGTGTGTAAGAGAAAAACGGCAGAGCAAAGTGTTTTCTCATCTCTTCTGTTTCTAAAGAACTAGTAAGGCAGGGGCCTAAGTTCATGGCCGTAAACTGAAGGGTCAAAGGATGGACGAGGAACGTCTTCTTTGACTATTTTACCATCAGCCCTTAAGACACAGGGGCTTGATGTCTGAGCCTTTCAAGGGCATATGGGAATAAGACATCTGCAAAACAAAGTTCATCTGCTTCCTTACCAAAAAATAACAGCCATAAATGTAAACCGATTAATGTTTAAATTGCTGTTGTTTAGTCACTAAGTCATGTCTGGCCTTTCGCAACCTCACGGACTGCAGCCCTCCAGGCTCCTCTATCCAAGAGATTTCCCAGGCAAGAATACCGCAGTGGGTTGCCATTTCCTTCTCCAGGGATCTTCCTGCACCAGGGATGGAATCCCCGTCTCCTGAATTGGCAGGTGAGCTCTTTACCACTGAGCAATCAGGAAGCCCCATTGTTTAAGCAGACATTATCAAATGCAACATTATGTCAAGCTCATTAACTGTTCAATGTGCTATAACAACACCCACTGCCTTCACAGTCTATAGCAGATCTGCTTGCTCTGCTTGAATTCTCAAGGGGGCACAATATTTGCTGAGGAGTTACAGTCAATGGTAAATTAAACAAGTTATTCATGGCTATAGAATTTCAAAAGCCATTTATTAAATTCTTTTTTTACTGTCAAAACAGTAACACTGTGTGCTGAAGGTGTGTATTAGAAGAAAGAATAGAGATCCTCGAAACACGAATACCTAAGATTTAGGTAGTCTAAGAGTGGGTATCTCACCAGGCAAACCACCAGTAAAAGCAGAAGCTCTTTTAGGACCAATGGTCCATCCAACAGCCTCATCACCTGCACCTCAAGAATCACCTTCTTGGGAAAAAAAAAAANATGAGTGCTCAGATCATGATCTGTCTGAGCTGGAAGGAAACGAACCACCCTTCTTCCTCCCCCAAAAATCGCAGGCTGGCGGGACAGAAGCTGGGGATGGTGGTGTTCTCAAGACTGGCCAGTGTCACTGGAAGCTGACTAGTGCCAGGGATCCTTCTGAAGACTTTCCACGTGTTTATTTAATCCCTTGATTCCCAGAACTATGTGACAGCCCATGGCAGGGATGAGGAATCCCAGCCCCAGAGGCAGAGTGACTGAGCTTGCGGGGGGTCGGCAAAGGTGGGAGCCTGGACTCCAGTCTTGGTTTCAGGCCTGGGTTCCACACACACCTCCACAGCCCCCTCGGGTCCTTTGGCCCCTCCCTGGACCTGCGGTTGGTAAGTCTCAGTAGAAGACTGGACACTCCCACCTCCTATCCAATGCCAAAACATCCCTAATGCTGGTCTCTGGCTCTGCCTGGAGCAGCTTCCACTTTCACGTTCACCATTAAAGACTCCCCCGTGAGCCCCAAGGGAGCCAGTGAACTCCTGTTCCCAAGGAAGCGCTTTCCCGGAGAGGCGATTTCTGTGCATCACAGGAGCCATGGTGAACACTCAGCCACTCTGATGGGATGTAAAGGGGCAGTGTCGCTAAAATCTGATCCAGGACTTCATAGAGCAAGGACACACTTGTCTCAGCAGGAGAAATGTGGTCCACGCTGCACACCAAATGCATATTTGGGAGGGAGATGCGGAGATGCCGTTATCATTTTGGGCATTCGCATCACATGAGGTCATCTTTTCATTTAAAAATGGTTTTTAAAGTTTGCATTGTGTGGCGAGCAGAGGCAGCAGTCTCAAGTGGTGAAGGATTTATTTATCAGAGACCGGGCAACCAGAACCATACAGGAAGAAACATTCTCATTAACAGCAGGATAAAAGACAGTCTTGTTTTAGGAGGGGGGAGGCCCCGTGAATGTAACTGACATGCAGCCTAAGGGGAGACGGAGAAAGTGAAAGTGTTAGTCGCTCATTCGTGTGAGACTCTGCAACCCCATGGACTGAAGCCCGCCAGGCTCCTCTGCCCATGGGACTTCTTAGGCAAGAATATTGGAGTGGGTTGCCATTCCCTTCTCCATGGGATCTTTCCCACCCAGGGATCAAACCTGGGATTCCTGCAAGTCACCTGCATTGCAGGCTGATTCCTTAATCATCCGAGCCACCAGGGGTGCCCGATTCATTCTAAGCTAAGTAAGAGAAGTCTTTATCTTCAAGTCAGAAGCTGGATGCTGGGATTCCCCTAGCAGGCTGGTGGTTAGGATTTCGCCTTTTAACGTAGGGAGCCTGCAGGTTCCATCCCTGGCCAGGAAGCTAAGACTTCACAGGCCTCGAGGCCAAAAACAAAAACCCCAAAACATAGAACAGAAGCAGTATTGTAACAAATTCAAAAAAGACTTTACAATGGCCCACATTAAAAAAAAAATCTTAAAGAAAAGTTGGATGTTGCCACTTTCCCTGGACCCAGCGGACACAGTCTTAGTGGAATAAAGTGCAGCCTTGGCTCACGATGCCAGCGCTGCTATTAGGTACCAAGACATCTTCCATTTTCCCAGGCCAGTGAGTGCTCCTTGCCCTGCCTGCAAGTCCCTCTACCCACTGTGGGCATCCCCAGGCACTAAGCCTTCTGTTAAGGGGCCATAGCTCTCTTTGGCCCCAAGTCACCAACCAAGCGCCACCTTTATCTGTGACACCATGGGCACAGACCTTCACTTAACCCATCTGGGTGGGTGAAAGGGCCGGTCTGGTTTTGCTTAGTGCTGCTGGACGGGTCCCTGCCCTCTATGCTTGACTGCAGCCCCATCCCAAGCACCGAAGCAGCTGTTTGAATGGCAATCCTTCCTTTCTATTTTCTGGGTCCTCATTCTCCAAGAGCTCCCTCTTCCCTGCCCGCTCAGTGGCAGTGGAGGGGCCAGAAAATATTCAAGCAGGTTGTGGAGGCAGAGAGTTGGGGTTCAAATCTGGCCCTCTTCTGGTGAGCTGCGTGACCCAGGAGAAGTTAGCTCATTCATCCGATTCCCCTTCTGCAGGAGGAAGACTACGGTGTGCCGAGACAAGCATTTGCCCAGGCGTGATATGGCCGGGGGGAAAGGGGAGCTATTGGATTGTTATTTCACATTATTGTATGAACGTTCCCGGAGCGTTCCAGCTTCTGCCCTTTCCCCCTTTCTAATCTCTCCTGANAAGACTACGATGTGCCGAGACAAGCATTTGCCCAGGCGTGATACGGCCGGGGGGAAAGGGGAGCTATTGGATTGTTATTTCACATTATTGTATGAACGTTCCCGGAGCGTTCCAGCTTCTGCCCTTTCCCCCTTTCTAATCTCTCCTGAACGCTCCTGCCAGATTAGTCTTCCTGAAGCCTGACTGATAATCATCTTCTCAAAACACAGTAATGGTTTTTATGTGACTGGTTATGGATGGAGGTGGAAGAGGAGAGTGAAATAGCTGGCTTAAAACACAACCCTCAAAAAGCTAAGATCATGGCATCCAGGCCTATCACTTCATGGCGAACAGATGGGGGAAAAATGGCAACAGTGGACTTTCTTTTCTTGGGCTCCAAAATCACTGCAGATGGTGACTGAAGCTATGAAATTAAAAGATGCTTTCTTCTTAGAAGAAAAGATATGATAAACCTAGACGACGTATTAAAAAGCAGGGACATCATTCTGCTGACAAAGGTCCATGTAGTCAAAGCTATGGTTTTTCCAGTAGTCAAGTATGGATGTGAGGGTTGGACCATAAAGAAGGCTGAGTGCCAAAGAAGTGATGCTTTTGAACTGTGGTGTTGGAGAAGACTCTTGAGAGTCCCTTGGACTTCAAGGAGATCCAACCAGTCCATCCTAAAGGGAATCAATCCTGAATACCCATTGGAAGGACTGATGCTGAAGCTGAAACTCCAGTACTTTGGCCACCTGATGCAAAGAGCTGGCTCACTGGAAAAGACCCTGACGCCGGGAAAGACTGAAGGCAGGAGGAGAAGGGGACGACAGAGGATGAGATGGTTGGATGGCATCATCAGCTCAATGGACATGAGTTTGAGTGAACTCCGGGAGACAGCGAAGAACAAGGAAGCCTGGTGTGCTGCAGTCCACAGGGTTGCAGAGTCAGACGGGACTGAGCGACTGGGCAGCAATGGAGGCAGCTGCAAATGGAAGCTGAGCACAGGCGTAAGAGCTGCCCCAGGAGGGCGCCGAGGAAGCCCGTGTCCATGGAAGCTCCTTGCGGGTCAAGGAGAGCATCTTGTTACTCCCTGCATTCACTTATTTGGCAAATAATTTTTGAGCACCTGGTCTATGCCTGGATTTAATGCAATAAACAAAACAGACCCGTTCAATTCTCTGCTGTTTAAAAAATATTTACTGCACTAGTTACCATTAACTAAACTTCAGCGTCAAAGACACAAAAGTTCCAATAATGATATTTTACGATCTCCAAAGTATAGATTCCCTTGTGGGGATTTACACAGAATCTACATTTTCCCGCTTCTAACCCCGTTTTGGCCTCACATTGAATCTGGGATTTCCAACATGCCTGTGACATCTTGGCATCTGAAGTTGCTGTTGAGAATATGCAGCATATGCTGTGCGTTTCTGAAGTGGATGCCAGCACAGCTGGTTCTGACTCGAAAACAAACAAATCAAACAATCTGGCTGGTACCGAGGCATGGTGCCAGGTGACAATCCTTGGCAAGGGACAGGCTACAGATGGGCAACCAGAGATCTGCGCTTTCTTCTGGCACCGAGTTCAGACACAGGCCATTCCCTGACCACGAGCCTAAGTCTGAAGTCTCAGGGTTGTCACTAGGTTCTTTTTTTTTTTTTAAAGATATTTTCTCTGCTGTGCAATGGGCTGAAGTGTGGTCCTCCTCCCCGCTAATTCATATGTAAGGTTTGCTCAGTACCTTGGAATGTGACATCATTGGGAACAGGATCTTTAGGGGGGTCATCAAGTTAAAGTAATGTCATTTGCATGGGCTTTAGTCCAGTTTGACTAGGGTGCTGGTAGCAATGGGAGTTTGGGCACAGAGATCACACACAGAAATGAGGAGATGCAGGCAAAGATGACCATCTGCAAGCCAAGCAGAGACCTGAACAGATTCCTCTCCATGGCCCCCAGAGGGAAGAACCCTGACAACTTGATTTTGGACTTCAGGCCTCTGGTACTTCCCAGGTGGCGCTAGTAGTAAAGAGCCTGCTTGCCAATGCGGAGACGTACGAGACTTGGGTTCGATCCCTGGGTTGAGAAGATCTCCTGGAGGAGGGCATGGCAACCCACCCCAGTATTCTTGCGTGGAGAATCCCCACGAACAGAGGAGCCTGGTGGGTCGTAAAGAGTCAGACACAACTAAAGGGCCTTGGCACACACGCATGCCTCTAGAACCAGGAGACAATAAATGTCTGATGTCTAAGCCCTCAGCTTCTCATACTTGGTCAGAGCAGCCCTAGAAAGCTGAAACAACTTGGATTAGGTAAGGATGCTCTTCATTGAAGCTAAATCTTAAAAGTTTATAACCCAACCCTTTTATCTGCCATTTAGGCAAGTAATCCAGGGAAACCTATAACCTAAATTTGTTCAGTGGAAGGGATTTCTTTGCCTATACAGGTTCAACGTTCAAAATCGCTCCTGCCCAGAAGATAACTTTGTAAGAGCAAAACCATCAGCAGTGTCTCACCTGGATTCGCAAGGCGGCTACTTGTGGGTCCAAGAATCTGGTAAGGATCTACAGGAAAAGGAAAAGACATGTTTGGGAGCAGGTGGGATATAACTGCAAGAATGATGCTGACCTGCTGGCATTTTCAGATTTTAGAGCTGACAATGCCTCTCACACCAAAGTCCCCCAGCACGACTTCCTGTATTAGAGACGATGTCACACGGATCTGAGACAGGCTTCGAGGTAAAGATCTCCTAGCTGGTGGCTGAGCTCAGATTTGGTCTGGGGGTCCTGACATCCAGTCCAGGCCTCTCTCCATCCCAGAACATAAACAGGGCAAATGTCCTCAGTCCCCCACAGTCCCCAGGACAATATTGGCTGCGTCGCTCAGCATGCTGGCAGCAGAAACATTCCACTGCATTTCTGGGCTGATGTTGTTCTATGTGGCCTGGAAGGTAAAAGTCAAATAATTCCCAGGACACAAAGAAGCTGGGTGCAGATGGAATGTATTTTCCATATTTACTGCATAGATTTTGTAAATGGTTTAGCAAAAACAAAATCATTTCGAATTGAGCAGACTGGTAGTTTGGGGCCTGTTTTACGTATGGAACAGTCCTAAGGAAGACAAAGGAATATTAGCTTCATTTAGAAAGTGACACAGTTTAGGAAGATGCTGCCAGACCCTTTCTTCTTTTATGACCATCAAGAGGCTCCCTGAAACATACCTAGCTGAGGACGCTGGTCTTCAGTTTTGGGCACTGTGGAAGGAGACGGCTGAGCAGCTGAAAATCCAAAAATGAAAGAGACAATTAGCCATAACTTGTGCTTGACTACTGGACTTGGGTGCTGCTGTTCATCATCCCAGCAATTATCTTAATTATGAACACAAGAGTCCTACTCTTATGATAAGACGCATCTTAGGGTAAGGGAAATTTTTCCTTTTTAACCAAATCAAATGCAAACATAGTAGCAAAACAAAGGCCCTCTAACTTATTTTAAAAATCTATTTGGTCAGTCCAGGTTCGATGTATGGTACTGGATGCTTGGGGCTGGTGCACTGAGACGACCCAGAGGGATGGTACAGGGAGGGAGAAGGGAGGGGGGTTCAGGATGGGGAACACGTGTATAGCTGTGGCGGATTCATGTTGATGTATGGCAAAACCAGTACAATATTGTAAAGTAATTAACCTCCAATTAAAATAAATAAATTTATATTTTAAAAATTTATTTGTGCCCCATTGTTTCCAAAACCAGAAAGAAAATTTGAAGTGGTTTACAAAACAAATGAAAATGAATCGCCCTCTAAAATAAACAGATAAAGGGAAATTACTAGGAAAATAAAATAAAGCAAGGAATACTTTAAACATGGCCAAGACTGGGAAATGACTCTGTACTCAAAGCATCCCATGAGACATGTATTTGTTCATGTGGAAATCCATCACATTGTTCACTTCTTTCTGTTAGAGAAATACGTCTAACCCCCAAAGAGCATGAAAGATCAGTTGCACTTTGGGGCCAAAGGGACACACATGTTGTCTGTTGAAAAAGCACCAACTGGCTAAAGAAATGATCATTTGCTCCATCAAGAGTTACCCAGTGCCTGGTGATGAGAGGTTCAAGGCAGCAGGAAGCAACACCATACCTTTCGACTGGGGGGCGGGGTGGCCGTGGCTGGTCCAGGCGGATCTCCTGGGTGGTTCGTAAGGTAAATCTGTAAAGACAAATAAAATGGCTAAAAGATCAATGATGTGGCTTGATGATAGCTATTTTGTATGCTTTTTAAAGTTTGTGTTTATTAGAATAAGTGAGAAGACCCAGTGATCCAAAGAAACATTCAACCTGGGTTTCATGAGATTTATGTTTTATTTACAAAAGATAACTCTACCTTTTATCGATCTAACCCATTTTCACCCATTAATCTGAAAATTCCCATGGACAGATTCTTTCGGAGCTCGTGGACTCCCCTAAGATAATTCACTACAATCATAGTCAAGACCATATTGAGTTTCCTACCATCTATTTGTTTTGCTTCCAGCTTGAGCTGACTGAAGTCCATTACCCTGTCATTCCATGCATGACCTGTCTGAAAGATAGCCTGCGGTATGGATGAATGAGCTGATACCTGCTCGAGGCCTGACCCTAAATCCAACAGATGGCATTTGTGTTCCTTCCTCTTCTTCCTTGGAAAAGAGTTCACTTGCCTTCTTTATTTGCCACCTGCCTCTCTCAGCCACCCCTCATTCCCCCTCATCCACTTTATTAAATCAGTCTTAAGGGACTAGCTCTTTTTCTGTGCAAATGTCTACTTTTTCTCCTGCTCCAAATGAATTTAGGATTTCCCTAAAAGGAATCGCATGAAGTCATCGGTAAGAATGAAACAGTATTGCCCCCACAACATATTAGCAGTGGTCATAGAAGTGAAGTATATGCCAATGATTTTTTTTTGTATTTATTAACTTGTCCCATAAACCTTCATCACACTTTGCATATGCAAATTGAATAGTTATATTTCGGCACCCTCAGTGCAAGCTGTTATGATTATGAATCTAAGTCGTTTCAAGTTTCCTTTAAAATATATTCCAGAAATGTTATTATGCATGCTCTTACTGACTGTGTCCATGCAAAGCTAGGACAGAGGCATTTCATATCTACGTCTTCTTGAATTGGGGAGGTCTCAGTTCAATGCCATGTGTCACTGGGCCAGCTGAAAGCCACAGCCAGGTCCCGGAGCAGGTGTCCTGCTGCAAGACGCCTGGAGGTGGCTATACACTCTCACGTGGAGAGATTTTAAACTTGGTTCAAAATTGGCCATTTGGTGGGTCTGTCTTCAAAAAGCTTGACTATGTTGCAAAAGACATGTCTCTTTCCATTTTCCTATCCCAGAGAGAGAAGCAATGAAATGCAACGTGAAATCCAACACAGAATTGCCCTAATTTATTTGGTCTGTTTGGCTACGACCATCTCGACTGGTGTGGTCTGTGAAATCCACTCTCCAGAGCTTTGGTGGAGTTTGATCACTTTCTCTGCTGCTGCGCCGCACCACTCCCTCTCCACTGGCATTTCTGTATTTTGGGACTGAAAGCGTTTCCCACCCAGTCCCTTGGATTCTCATTTTTCTGATGTTGGGATTACACAGGGGAGTTAAATCTGCAGCTGCTATCAATTTACCACTAAATTTCAACTTACGTCGCTGGGGGCATTTGCACACGGATTCTCATCGAGTTGCATTTGGTCTGGGAAATGGTTAGCCAGAGTTTCGATTTGAGAACTGTCTCAGAAAGAAAAATCTAGAAGGGCAATTGTAATAGTACCTTGGCCCACTATAGCAGCAGACAGTCACACCGACAACAGGGCTTCTATCTTCGGAGTGAAAAAGCAAGAGAATCCAGAAAAATGTTCCAGCTCCTCGTTTCTCCACAGACTAGCAGTACTGGTAACCTCTGGGAGCTTGCTATAAATGCAGAATCTCACTGTAGATCTACTCAATTAGAATCTGCATTTTACCAGATATGACCCTGCAATCCCACTCCTAGGGATATGTCGGGAGAAAACCATAATTAAAAAAGATATGTGCACCCCACTGTTCACAGCCGCACCGCTCACAATAGCCAGGACACGGAAGCAGCCTAAATGTCCACTGACTGACAAACGGATAAAGAAGATGTGGTGCACATGGGCAACGGAGTATTGATGCTATTTAGTTGCTAAGTTGTCTCTGACTCTCCTGCAACCCTGTGGACCACATCCCGACAGGCTCCTCTGTCCATGGGATTTCCCAGGCAAGAATACTGGAGTGGGTTTCCATTTTCTTCTCCAGGGGATCTTTCTGACCCAGGGATCAAACCTGTGTCTCCTGCATTGGCAGGTGGATTCTGTACCACCGAGCCACCAGGGAAACCACACAATGGAATATTACTCAGCCATAAAAAAGAATTAAATTATGCCATTTCAGTAACATAGATGNGATCTTTCTGACCCAGGGATCAAACCTGTGTCTCCTGCATTGGCAGGTGGATTCTGTACCACCGAGCCACCAGGGAAACCACACAATGGAATATTACTCAGCCATAAAAAAGAATTAAATTATGCCATTTCAGTAACATAGATGGACCTAGGGATTATACTCGATTGAAGTAAGCCAGACAGAGAATCCCAGGGACAGAGGAGCCTGGTGGGCTGCCGTCTGTGGGGTCGCACAGAGTCGGACACGATTGAAGCGACTTAGCAGCAGACGAAGAAAGACAAATATATGACATCACTTTACATGTGGAATCTTAAAAAAGAACGATACAAAGGAGCTTATATATAAAATAGAAACAGACCCGCAGACATAGAAAACAAGCTATAGTTTCCTAAGGTAGGGGAGGGATAAATTAGGAGATTAACATATACACACTACTAAAAATAAAACAGAACCAACAAGGACCCACTGTATAGCACAGGGAACTATCCTCAAGATTTCGTAAAAAACTATAGGAGGAAAGAATCAGAAAAAGAATACATGTGTAGGTATGCTGCTAAGTCGCTTTAGTCGTGTCCGACTCTGTGCGACCCCATAAACGGCAGCCCACCAGGCTCCTCCGTCCCTGGGATTCTCCAGGCAAGAACACTGGAGTGGGTTGCCATTTCTTTCTCCTGTGTAGGTATATATATGTATATATACACACATACATGTATATATAACTGAATCACTTTTTTCTNCCACCAGGCTCCTCCGTCCCTGGGATTCTCCAGGCAAGAACACTGGAGTGGGTTGCCATTTCTTTCTCCTGTGTAGGTATATATATGTATATATACACACATACATGTATATATAACTGAATCACTTTTTTCTGTATACCAGAAAATATCATGACATTCTAAATCAACTATGCTTCAATTTCAAAACAAGATCTCACTTGACTTGGCTGTATGCTGAAGTTTGAGAAAGCCTGTTCTAGACAATTTCCTTTTTTCTTTTCTACAAACCTGTGTTCTTACAGATAATTATTTCAGAAATGCTATCCGAGTCTGTGAATGCCAATAAGTGAGAGTAGCAAGTTCTAGATTGAATGCTTTTGCCTGAAATGTGAGAACGCGAATGGCATTAGTAGCCAGTGTCAGTCGGTGAGTCTGCTGCTATCTTAAACATAAGACTGCCTGTGAAATGTACATGGAAGAAATTAAGCACCAAGACATGAATAGAAAAATATTTTGAAACTCTGACTTCATGAAGTCCTTCTTAGAGCGCACAACCGTGTCCTATCCTGCCTCGAAAATCAGTCAGGACCTAACAACTCCAAGTCTGATTCTTGGCCAAGAACTTGAGATGTTTACACGAACAATGATTAATGTGCTCATGAGCATATTGCCATGGAAGATAAGTGGAGTTTTGTTTTTGTTCATGAAATTCTGCCCCGGGGCTGTCTTATCAGCTACTGATCATGTGTCGTGGGGGCCCCGAGCCCCCTCCTGTGGGATGTGACATTGGGGAATGTTGAACCAAGCCTCGCTGAGACGAGAGACGACCATTTCAGTGACCTTGCCAGCAGCTACACCACCTTGAAGCAGAGCCAGTTTTGAGCAGTTTTGCTCCTTGGCTGCTTGAAAAATTATGACACCGTGTACATTTTCTATTTGCCCCTGATGGATTAGTAGATCATAAGACTTCGAGTAAGAACACAGTTCACATGTCACTTTTGGTGGTCATTTCAACCCACCCTTCATTTCTCTTCCATTTTGATCTTCAAGGCCATTAACTCATAAACTTGGCAGAAGGTCTGTGCCAGGGAAGGCTGCGTTCTGGCACGGGTTCTGCTCTTTTCATTTCTTTAACAGACTGTGTTTTAAAACTGAGCTTTGTAAGAATCATTCCAGAGGCAGCTGAAGGTACGAAAGAAGTATGTTCTCTGCCATGATTCAGACTAAAACCCACAAAACTACAAAGAAGGAGTGTGACTATTGCTGGCTCCTTCACCCCAGCACGTTTGCTTATGTCCTGGGAGTTAAGATAACTGTGGTGCTGGAGCAGACTCCTGAGTGTCCCTTGGACTGCAAGGAGATCCAACCAGTCAATGCTAAAGGAAATCAATCCTGAACATTCATTGGAAGCACTGATGATGAAGCTGAAGCTGAAGCCCCAATACTTTAGCCACCTGATGCAAAGAGCTGACTGACTGGAAAAGACCCTGATGCTGGGAAAGACTGAAGGCCAAAGGAGAAGGGGGCGGCAGAGGATGAGATGGTTGGACAGCATCACTGATTCAATGGACATGTATTTGAGCAAACTCCGGGACATAGTGGAGGACAGAGGAGCCTGGCGTGCTGGGGTTGCAGAGCTGGACATGACTTAGCGACTGAACAGCAACAACATCAGTTCCTGATTCTGAATGAGACTCCTCCCCGCCGCTGCTCCCTCCTCAATGATGTAAGACAGCATTCTTGCTGTCCTTGCAAGATTAGGTTCACCAAGTTTTATGCTCTCTTTTCATCAGGATCACTGAACAGCCCCGCTAGCCCTCTTCAAGTCCATCCGCCACTTTAAAGGACCAGAACTTGGATAGTGAGAAGGCTTATCCTCCCTCTGCAGGACCCATGCTACATGTATGAAGTAGCTCTGGAGGTCCCAGGCTGTGCTGGATGTGAAAGGATGGATTCTGCCAGTTCTCAATGAGTTGGATGTTTATGGCAAAGACACAAAGACCAAGAGCTATGGCCCAAAACCAATCTCTAAACTCCGACTTAATGCATGGGGTTTTTAAACTAAAGCCTGCTACCGTGATGAAATGATGCTCTCCCATTCTCCTTCAGCTCTCCCTACAGTCTTCTAAACTCCTCTGCAAAGGCATGGAGATCTGGTGGCGGGGGTGCATTTCGCCTTCCCTTCTCAAACAGGTTTGCAGGTCTGTGGTTATAGCAGAGTCAGGGAAAAGGCAAGAATGCATTTTCAGCCATGTGCTGTGATGCAGGCTTATCTGAGGAGACAGGGCATTAGCTGTGTGGTCTTGCTGTGACTGGAGATGCTGCCTGGCACTGCGCTGCAAACCCTGAAGGAGGAATCATTGCAGATTCCAAGAAACGCTTGAAGAGCACCAGCTGCAAAGCCGAAGTCAAGGCTGCACTCGCAGACCCAAGACTCCAGTCTCTTTCAACAACATCCTAGATGTGTATCACGGTGTACAGGCTGCCATGGTGATGGAGGAGAGGGTAGGGTTACAGATCGTCCTGGGCTTACACCAGAGCTTTCCCATACACTGCTCCAAAGATATCAGGCAGGGCTTACATCGCGAGGTCAAAAACCAGCCTGCAAGTTCCCCCAAGTCAGACTTGCCTCTATGCCCCTTGAGGCCTCAAGGGGCCATCGTCCCCAAAAGGCATGCACTCAGCAAAAAAGGAGGAGGGTGCCTCTGGGGAAGATGGGGAAAGGACTTCTGGTAATAATAACTGACTCTCAGAGAAATGCATGTAATACCACGAATGTGATCACAAAATAAGAATGTAAACGGATCTGCCCACGTGCTAGCCTTTTCTAACAGGAGTGGACAGACTCATCTACGTGCTAATTCAACAAAGGGATCATGCAAGAGGGTGCATTCTGAACCAGGACAGTTTGGAAACAAATAGGAACGAGCACGGGAAGGGAGGGGGGCTGAGGCATGAACAAAGGAGCATGTTGTCCACTGTGCATTATCTTGCAAGGTCACCGGGCGGTCCCGGCTGATCGTGGGGGGCACTGAAAGGATGCAGCCACTGGACAGGGCAGGCCGCAAAGGAACCCTGGAGCACAGGATCGATTCAGGGAGATGGACCGCGACAAGAGGAAAGGGAGGGCGGGGCAGGCCGCCCAGCGCTGGATGCTGAAGAAGGAAGGAAAGGAAGCAGGTGGGAGGGAGCACCAGGGCATTGGACGCGGCAGGACAGATGGATGGGAGGCAGGAGTCCTCTGACTCCGTGGGTCTAAGATCAGAGACTCGGACGGACGCTGCAAACCCAGGGCACAGGGCATTGTGAACTCAGGCCTCTATCCCCAAGGACCTCTCCCCAGGAAAGAGTTAGCAACCACCTCT
>SJYV01053390.1:0-22086 GCA_006410875.1 Neotragus pygmaeus
TTGCCTTTTCATACTGTTCATGGGGTTCTCAAGGCAAGAATACTGAAGTGGCTTGCCATTTCCTTCTCCTGTGGACCACATTTTGTCAGCCCTCCCACCATGACCCGCCCGTCTTGGGTAGCCCCACAGGCATGGCTTGGTTTCATTGAGTTAGACAAGGCTGTGGTCCTAGTGTGATTAGATCAACTAGATTTCTGTGAGTATGGTTTCAGTGTGTCTGCCCTCTGATGCCCTCTTGCAACAGTGTGGTATCCTCCGATGCTCATCCCAGATCTCTGCCACGTGGCCAGGGACAATGCGGGGCCGCTGGTCATTTAGCATCCTGAAAATACTAAAAATATTTTTAAATGTAAAAGTCTAACAAAATACCTGAAATGAAAGCACAATGAGCTATAACTATTACAGTTTCACTAGGGCTTCCCTGTTGGCTCAGATGGCAAAGAATCTGCCTGCAGTACCAGAGACCTGAATTCAATCCCTGGGTCAGGAAGATCCCCTGGAGTAGGGCACGGCAACACACTCCAGTATTCTTACCTGGAGAATCTCACGGACAGAGAGCCTGGTGGGCTACAGTCCATGGGGCTGCAAAGAGTCAGACGGGACTACGCGACTAGCACACACATAGTTTCACTATCAAAGAAATACGTGGAGATGTGGAGATGAAGACTGGGTTCTCCACACATGCGGAGATGAAGATTGGGTTCCCCTGTTGAAACCAAACACAGAGCCTGCGCGGTCACAGCAGAGAATGAACGGCAGCATGTTCAATGGTGTGACGCCATCAGGCACTCACGGCTCTCTGCTTCTCACTTTGTATTTTGCTGCCACTATCCCAGCCGGCTTACCCGGGGGGATGCTTCCTCTCTGTTGCCCAAAGATCAGCCAAACTCCCCACTCCTTGGATTTACACTGCATTTACAAACTTATTCTTCACTCAGCTTTACTGTAAGTGTGTGCATGCCAGGTCGCTTCAGCTGTGTCCAAGTCTTTGCAACCCTATGGACTGTAGCCCACTAGGCTGCTCTGTCCTTGGAATTCTCCAGGCAACAATACTGGAGTGGGCTGTCATGCCCTCCTCCAGGGGATATTCCCGACCCAGGGATCGAACCCGTGTCTCTTACCTCTGACGTCTTCTGCACTGGCAGGTGGGTTCTTCACCACTAGTGCCATCTGGGGAGCCCTCAGCTTTACTATGCTATGCTTAGTCGGTCAGTCGTATCCGACTCTTTGTGACCCCATGGACCGTAGCCCATCAGGCTCCTCTGTCTATGGGGATTCCCCAGGCAAGAATACTGGTATGGGTTGCCATGCCCTCCTCCAGGGGATCTTCCCAACCCAGGGGTCAAAACCAGGTCTTCCCCATTGCAGGTGGATTCTTTACCATCTGAGCCTCCAGGAAAGCCCAAGAATACTGGAATGGGTCGCCTATCCCTTCTCAAATTGGGGTCTCCTGCATTGCAGATGGATTCTTTACCGACCAAGCCATCAGGGAAGTCCTCAGCTTTACTAAGTGAGCACAAAAAGTATCTCTCCAGAGAACATGCAGGCAGCATAGATACTGTCAAGCTTACAGGCCTCATGTTTCCGGTACTAGCCTAGACCGGGTCTGCAAACTACCACCTATAGGCCTACTGCAGCTCACTGTCTGTTTTTGGGTGGCCAGCAAGCTAAGAACGGACATGGATCGGTAAAGTTTCATAGGAGCACAGCCAGGTCCATTCCTTTGTAAATTATATACAGCAGTTTTCATGCTTTAATAGCAGAGCTGAGTAGACATGACAGAGACCAAATGACGCCTAAAACAGTATTAGTAATATCTGGCCCTTCAACAGCCTCTGCCTTAGGTGACTGGCCTGCTGGGTGATCACAGATGCTATTCTATCCGAGGGTCCAGCCCCAATTCCTCCTGTCCATATACTTACGTCTTTCTTCCCCTTCTCATTTTCTACCCTTTACCTTCCTGATGAGGGCTCCCAGGCAGGAGGCAGAATGGTACAAGAAGCTTTTCGGTTCATCTGCCTGTGAACACCACCACAGCTACAGAGAGGGACACCGGGCAGCCTCAGAGGGCTTCTCACCTCTGACTGGGCCAGGGCCCAGGGCGATTTCCTCAGGAACTCCAAGTTGAGAGGGGAAAGCCAGCTTTCTCTACGTTCCACAGAGGTAAGGGCTGACCACTGACAACGGCCAGTTGGGCACCTGCCCAGGGCACAAAATGTAACAGGCCCTATAACGTCACTGGGTGTGTATCACGATGGAAAGAAAACGTGTCAACCAGAAACTGCTCCTGACTGGAAGAAACATTTTGATATCACAGGGGCGATCAGCAGTTGACCAGATTTAACAACAACCAATAATCACCTAACTGACTTTTAAGGTCTGGTTAACCTGTGAGATTTCTATTCTGCTAAATGGGGTGTGCCAGGCACAGCCCACTTGCTTGCTTTTCTTCTCTTCCCCCACACACGGCACCCAGCATTTTCCACTGAACTAATGTTGCCAGGAGGCAGCATGAGGAGTCCCGCCCCTGGCAAAGGTCATGAGGTTAAGGGGCCCGACAGGCAAAGGCGAGTCGGGCCTTAAGGGAGCCTCGATGGATCTGCTCGTGCTTCTGCCCCAAAACCAGAGTCTGCCTGCTTTACTGTGTTATGCTTTCCACCTACTCTTCTGAAATCAATAGGGGGCAGTCCCCCACCTTTTTCTGGAAAAAGTTAATTTAGAGCTTTTAGATAATAAGCCTCCTGGGCATAATAAGAGTGTTTCAATCCAAAAGCTCCTCTGATGGCTTTCTAGCCTGTCTGCCGGACTCTTACAGCTGCGCATGTGACTGTTTGCGGCCTCCCGACCACGAGAGGCATGGGAAGCT
The DNA here is from genome assembly GCA_006410875.1 of Neotragus pygmaeus. NCBI lineage: Eukaryota > Metazoa > Chordata > Mammalia > Artiodactyla > Bovidae > Neotragus > Neotragus pygmaeus. The sequence goes on from SJYV01053390.1 coordinate 2,867, forward strand.
CAAAACATCCTAGGAATGTAGGGGCTTCCAAGGAGTCAAAATCATTTAGAATAGGACTAATTAAGGGTTTCGTTTGTTGAGCCAATACCTGCTGCCAAATTTTCATATTTTTATTTGTAGATATAGTTGGTATGTAGAAAAAACAGGTAATAGCCCTGGTANATTTAGAGCTTTTAGATAATAAGCCTCCTGGGCATAATAAGAGTGTTTCAATCCAAAAGCTCCTCTGATGGCTTTCTAGCCTGTCTGCCGGACTCTTACAGCTGCGCATGTGACTGTTTGCGGCCTCCCGACCACGAGAGGCATGGGAAGCTCAAAACATCCTAGGAATGTAGGGGCTTCCAAGGAGTCAAAATCATTTAGAATAGGACTAATTAAGGGTTTCGTTTGTTGAGCCAATACCTGCTGCCAAATTTTCATATTTTTATTTGTAGATATAGTTGGTATGTAGAAAAAACAGGTAATAGCCCTGGTATTAGCAACATTAGATCTTTGAGTTAAGTACTTTCTTTTTTATAACCCACTGCACCTTTGTTCTACAGGAATGTAACTTTATTTAGTACTTTGAGGGTGATGCAGATTAAAGAAAAAACAATTCAAGGAATAAAGAGTTTTCTGGTTGATAGACATTTATCTAGGAAAAGAGCCATAAAAATGTTAACAGGCCCCCTGGCCAGAAGAAAATGTAAAACCACCTGAGACCTTTTGTATATGGGACAGTATGCAAAAAGAAAGCCTGGTCTCAGTAAGGGTCAGGACTGCTGCTCCTGCATAATTCTGCATATTCCATTATTTCTTTATGTACAACTTGGGGTATATAAGCTGATTTTGAAAATAAAGTTGTGGGTCTGGCACCGATGCTGGGCTCCCCCATGTCGTTCTTTTCTCCCTTTTCTGGCTGAATGCCCATCTGGAGCATGGAGGCTCACCGTGTATACTTATTTGCCCTGGCTTCTAAGACCCACGTGAAAGGGACCCCAAAGCGGGGCACCCTCCACTATTCAAGCAGGCACCGGTGGCCTACATAGACAGTTTAAGCCCCTTGCCTCAGAGCTTTATTGGTTTTCCACATAAACCAAGTTATTCAGCCTCTTTTCTCCACTAATTTTCCTACTACACTATTCTTTCCTAGTCTCTCTTTAGATCTCTAAATAAATAAGTTTTTCCTCGCCGACTCCGTCCCCACTTCGAATTCCCTGGATCCACCGGGACTGGACCCCAGCATAACGTGAAGTAAATAGTTAAGGACACAGGTTTGAAGGGGCACCTAAATATAAGCCTGCCCATGTGTCTCCACCCTGCCCTATTTATAACTCTACACTATGGACTCAATCCAATACAGTTAAAAATATCAGGAGAAGGAAGGTGTGAAGGCTAATGTAATTGCAACACTTCAACTTGCTAAAGTTCAACCTGCTAACATGCTAAGGGATGGCTGCCAGGGCAAGAGACTGATTCCTATCTCCCAGATCCTTGAAGGAACTGGCACNCCATATCCTTAGGCACCTGGGAATATATTAATCAATGTATTTGGAATATAGAAAAGGAAATATAGTAGTATTTAAGGTTAGCAGTACTAGACTTTTTGAGTTAATGAATTTTCTCTTTGTAATAGATTGCTGTACTTTGTTATAAATCACCGTGTCCTTGCTATGTGAAAATGTAACTTTATCGCTATCTTAAGACTAAGTAGATCTTAAAGGGAACATTGGTGAAAGGATTTTCATTTGTTGGGCTGATGTTGCTGCTAAATCTCCATAGTCCATGCCCTTATAATGAATATAACTAGCATTCAAGAGAAATAAGATTTAACCTTTAAGATTAATCATGTTAACCTTGGGTTAAATGAATTCCTTTCTTGATTGTAACTCACTACACCCTCACCCTATAGGAATGCAACTTTATTTGGAGGGTGGTGACTGGTTTAAGAAAAAACCACAAAATAAGTTTTTTGGTTATCAGAAAGAAAGGGTTGTAAATGTCAGCAGGCCTCATGGCCAGATGATGTAAAACCCNCTATAGGAATGCAACACTATTTGGAGGGTGGTGCCTGGTTTAAGAAAAAAAACACAAAATAAGTTTTTTGGTTATCAGAAAGAAAGGGTCATAAATGTCAGCAAGCCTCATGGCCAGAAAATGATGTAAAAACCCCTAAGACCTTTTTTTATATATTTATGTGAAGCACCTGATTTTGATAAAGGTCAGTTCTGTTGACGCCCACATGACTCTGTATTCATCGCTATGTGTAACAAAAGGTATATAAGCAATCCAAAAATAAAGAAATCGGATCAGTTTCCAGAAAGACTAATTCCCTCATGTTGTTCTTTTCTGCTCCCCGTTTTTCTGGCTAAATTCCCATCTGGAGCATGGGTGCTCGCCACATCTACTTCTTGCCCCGGTTTTCAAACCCATGCAAGAAGGACTCCAAGGAGGGGCACCTTCCAATATTCAAGTGGCACTGGTGGCCCAACGTAGATGGTGCAAATTCCTTGTCTTGGAATTTTATTGGCATCCTACGTAAACTAAGTTATTGAGCTTCTTTTTCTCTCCTACTATTTTCTGGCCAAATTCCCATCTGGTGCATGGGTACCCACCAAGCCTATTAATTTTGCCTGGGCTTCTAAGATTGGACTGGGGGGCCTCAGTGCCTCCTCTCCTTCAGGAGAATGGGAAGACACCTGTGGCCTACATAGGTGGTGAGAGGTGGTGATTGGTATTCCATGTGAACCAAGTTATTCAGCCTCTTTTTCTCTGCTAATTTTCTAATCCCTCTCTATCTGTAATTAAATAAGTTTTTTCCGAGGATGCCAACTCCATCTCCACTTTCAAATTCCCTGGATCCACCAGGGCTGGACCCCAGCAACCTACAGGAACTAGTTCATACTGAGATTGGATGTCATTATGAGGTAGAAACCTACAGGCCAGATTCAACTTTGAATTATGAACTGTGGCCACCTCAGTCCTTTGTCCCAAACTGTCTGTCACCGTGTATGCCCTGAGAGTAGGTAAAGAGACCAATGTTGTTTCCACTACCATAATGGAGACTAAGAAAATGAATATTTATACTTACAGTTTCAACCCTGTCTCTCTGGGGAAAGTGGACAAAGGAGACAATGGGTTGGAATTATATTAGTTTGCTAGCACTGCCGTATTAACATACCGAAAACTGAGTGACTCAAACAGTAGAAATTCAGTGTCTCACAATTCTGAAGGCCAGAAGTCAAAACTGATTTATCCAGAGTGCTTGGTTCCTTCTGATAGGCTATGAGCAAAGGAAGGATCTGTTCTAGGCCTCTTTAGTTGATCAATAATATCTAAGGTCTATTAAGAGTTATAAATATAAATTTATATGTATATTTGCAAAATACTTGTTTAGCAAAAAGCGTTGTTGAAAACGTTAGCTATCTTGATAAAAAGAACACATGCCACTAGCCTCTGTCCATTCTGTTCTAATCTTATCTTGAACTAAACAAACGGTCAAGGACTTTGGTATCATAAGGTGAGAAGCAGGCACACCAAGGATATTAGAATGATAATACACAAATGAACTTGATAATAATATGACTGTATAGTTGAATGAATTTTGACTCTGAGTGTCCTTGATATGGCAAATATTAATTCATAATATAAAAACCACTGTTAGTTGGGTTTAGGTTAGCCGTAATCAATGTTCTCCTGATAAACCCTGTTAGAGTCTTTCTCCAGTGAAATAAATACAGCTNGGGGATGGTCTTGATTCCTGTCTCCTGTACAATGTCATGAACCTCCATCCATAGTTCATCAGGCACTCTGGCTACAGACTATATGACGCCAATTATATGATATTCTGGAAAGGCAACGCTATGGAGACATTAAAAGCGTCAGTGGCTACCAGAGATAAAGGAGGAGAGAAGGATGAATAGGTAGAGAACAGAGGATCTTTAGAGCAGTGAAACTATTCTAAATGATACTATGATGGTGGGCACACATTGTTATATATTTGTCAAAATCCATAGAATGAATGGTAATATAAACTATGGACTTCCAGGAATAACAATACGTCACTGTAAGGTTCACTGATGGTAACAAATGTACCACTCTGACAGGAGGTGTTGGTAGTAGGACAGCTGTTCATGTGTGGGGGACATATGGGAACTGTCTGTATTTTCCATTTAATTTTGCTGAGAACCTAAAATTGCTCCCCCCTCAAAAAAAACAAAAACCTATTAAAAAGCTACTCTAAGGGCAAATACCTACTCTGTCTAAAATAAAAGTTGTGGAGGCTCACATTACATTTATAATAGATATTGCATATGCTAAGCAACCAACTTAATTTGGTTCCGGAGTGGTCTGATCTCCTCTGCTCCTATTAAAATTGTGAGTCTTGTTTAAAGCAAACAGTAGCTCAGCATTACCTCTGATGAGTAAGGACCCATGTAAGTAACGAGTTGTTAAAGCCACGAACCCTAAAAACAGTAAGAGTATCACTTGTTGACCATTTACTTTATATTAGCCTCCAAAATAGTCACTCATTTACTCTAATCCTCATAACAAAGATGTGCAGTAAATACCATTTTATAGTGGAAGAAACTAAAGCTCCAAAGGGTGAACTGTCTTTTCTGAGGTCCCGTGACAAAGCAGAAGTACATCCAGGGATGAAATAAACTTAGCCCAACACCAAAGTCTGCATTTTTTCAACTGAACTTCAGGGCCTCATTCCTGATTTACCCACACTTTTATACCATCTGGTACCAACCATTGTATCTGGTCCCTACCGTTTTTTGTTAGTGTGTGTATTTACAATATTATTTTCAATATGTGCTTCTGCTCAGTTGCTCGGTCATGTACAGCTCTTCACAATCAATATATTTTCTTATATTTTTAAGTGTAGATTTGAGTAGGAAAATCTTTATAATGGAGTCTATGCAGTTATTAAAATTTTTTGAAGACTATATTTATAGACATTTGTAGATACAAAGAGATGTTCATCATATATTTTAAATGAAATAGCTTACAAAACCATCTCAGGGATTGACTTTTATGTTTCTCTGCATCATTTTTGTACAGTAAGTATTGAACATTTATTATTCTTTTAAAAAGCATTTTAAAGTAGAGAATAAGAAAATTGTATCAATATATGAGAACTCTGTGCATGATAAAAGTAATGTTTTATTAGTGGACAAAAGAGAAACTGTTCAAATCATGGGATATAAAAAATTGCTTAATTATTTGAAAAAACTCAAATGGATCAAAATTTTGAATACAAACATACAGAAGAGGAAAAATAAAAATACTAAAAGGAAAAAATACAGGTAAATATTTATTTAATGAGAGAGAAAATTACTTACAAAGCATAATACCAAGACAGCAACAAACATAAAAGAAAAAATTTTATAAGATTTCAACATATAAAACTTTAAAACATCTATATAATAAACTATATCATTAATACATGGAAAATCTTGAAAATATATAAAAAGAGGTCTAACAAATCTATATTTTAAAAGACAGTCAATAGAAAAATAGATTAAAAATAGGAATAAGTAATCCCAAATCACAAATAACATAAACATACAAAAATTATTAACCTCACTAGAAAGTAAATTGTTTCTATTTTTGTTTTTTAAATAATATTCAAATCTAGCACTTAAAATAAGCACTCTAATAAAGTCATGACAAGAGCGTAAAACCAGTACAACTTTTATGGAGAACAATTTAGTTGTATATAGTAAAAGAAAAAAAAATGCATATTCTTTTGAATCAGCAATTACACTTCTAAAAATTTGTCTAAGAAAATAAGAATGTATACTAACTAAAATTTAGCTAAAAAATTTCCCCATCATTGCAGAATAAAATCCAAAGTTTTTTGAAATGGCCTATGAGTCCTACATGATCTACCCTAGAGGCCTACTTTGAACTCATCCACCTGCCCTGGCAGGGAGGCCTGGCGTGCTGCGATTCACGGGTTCGAAAAGAGTCAGAACTGAGCAACTGAACTGAACCGAACCTGCCCTGAAGGTCACAGGGTTATAGCCACACTTGCCTTTGGCTATTTCTGGAGCTCACCAAGCATGTTCCTGCCTCAAGGCCTCTTCTCTCCCCACTGCGATTTTTTCTTTCTTTTTTTGCTGGAAGTGCACTTTGGCTTAAAACTGATCTCCTCAGAAGATCTTTATCAAAATGGCTATCTTTAACCACTTTTTAAAAAATAGACCTTTTCCAATCAGCCTTCATTCTCTCTTCCTTTAACCTGCCTTTTTTTTTTTTCAGTGTACCAGCTGTCACTATATCATCTATTAATATCTGTTTATTATTTATCTTCTCCACTAGGATGTCTATTGGGACAAAAATCATTTTCTTCACCACTTGATTCTGAGAGTCAACTCCTGGGTAGGTTGATAAGAAGTCCAGAGTCCTCCAGGAGGCGAAAGGGGTCCAGAGTCCTGGAGAAGGAGAAGGGGTCTGGGGCTCTCAAGGAGGAAAAAACAAACTTATTTTCTACATTGCTTTATTTTAGTCAGTATAACAATGTGTCTTGCTATTGTTAAGGACATGTTTCTCCTTAACAAGAAGGTTTTCTGACTAACCTTGTTATCTCAAGACTTTGTGGGAGTTGGTCTGGTAAGACCTTTCTATTGTTAGTTCTAATCTTGTTAATTTAAGATATATATTGTGGGAGTGGGTGGTCTGGGGCTCTCTAGAAGACAGGGGTCTGGAGTTCTCAAGAAGCAGAAAAGAACAAACATTTTTTTCTTTAAGTCCAGAGCAGATGATTGAACAACAAAACAATTCATCTTGCTCAAAGATATGTTTTTGCTTAAACTCTGTACCAATGATTATATGACAACAATGTATCCTGCTTGAAGACTTTTCTCCTTGAGAACCTTCTGACTAATCCTGTCATCTTAAAAATGTATATTATGGGAGTGGGTCTGATAAGATCTTTCTATTGTTAGTTCTAATCCTGTTATCTTAAAATGTATATTGTAGGAGTGGGTCTACAACTTTGAAACATTCTTTTGATTTACTGTAATGACCAAGTGAAAAAAGTATATAACTCCCTTTCTAAGACTAGCCAGTGGGGCACTCTCAGTCCCCTTCTGATGTTTGTCAGAGGTTTTCTCTGTCCCTTTTTCACGTTAATAAAACTCTGCTACACAAAAGCTCTTGAGTGATCAAGCCTGGTCCCTGGTCCCAAAGCTAAATCTTCTTCGGAGATCATGAATCCATGGTTCATCATAAGCTACCAATTCCAAGCACCTAGAATAATGGAGGTACCAAATAAATATTTATGAGATAATTAGGTGAATGACTTCAAGAAGATATGTTCAAGTTCTCATATAAACACCATATTTAGGACAGCATCTGCTCTAAGCTATAGAATATTTCCTGAGGTCAACACCAAAAATGGATGTTATAATAAAGTAGGTAGAATAACAACATCATATTACTCAACATGATACTTGATGTAGGTTATTATCAATAGCTCTGGAATTCCCCAATAGCCAAAAGCTCCCCATCTCTCATCTATCATTTAAGACCTACATTTACCTTGTTGTTGTTTAGTCACTAAGTTGTGTCTGACTCCTTTGCCACCCCAAGGATTGCAGCTCACCAGGCTCCTCTGTCCATGGGATCCTCCAGGCAAGAAAACTGCAGTGGGTAGCCATTTCCTTCTCCAGGGGATCTTTCCAACCCATTGTCTCCTGCACTGTGGATGCATTCTTTACCACTGAGCCTTCAGGGAAGCCCACATCTACCTTATTGAAATTTAAAGTTTTCCTAAGAATTTATTAACAGATCTAACAGACATTGTAAATTGTTCCCATGAGGAAAAGTCAGTTGTTTCAGTCTATGAGCACATCATTCATTTCAACGAGTAATAACATGTTTCTTGGTATGCAGCCCTGTAACACGGATCAGTATTCTGATTTACTACAGCCACTAGTGATTTCCCATTGCCTTAATTTAATCAGGAAAATGAGGCAGGAGAGACACTGCAATATAAACACAAGCATCCTCACAGTATGAGTTAATGAAACCTTAGGGTACCAAGGTCCGTGTCATAAGCAGTTTGTTAACTAAAAATAGTCTAAATACTTAAGTTTGAGAATGACTTACTTAAAATAAAAAAACAAACAGGACCATGGTCAGTGTCATTTACATGTTTCTTTTCTGATACACACTCTTGAAAAAGAGCTAATGATACCAGATCAGAAATATGCATAACCTGTCAATTGTCCTGTCATTTAAGTAAACTTTGAATTATATTCCTGACAGTTAACTCCAGTGCTTTAAAAATACATGATTTTTCAAACCACCAGGGGAAGTATCATACAACACAGAAGGCTATGAAGTCAGGCCAGGCTGATTTAGAATTCCCTTTCTGTCACTCTAAGTTGCTGTGTGATCTTGGGTACATTCTCTAACTTCTCTGGGCTCCATAATTCATATCATCCATAAAATGCAGATAAGACTTTTCCTTTAGAATGGCAGAAACGGAATTCTAAACCAGCCTGGCCTGACTTCATAGCCTCCTATACTGTGTGACACTTACCCTGGAGTTTTTAGGAGGATCAGAACAATGTGTGCCAACCACTTATCAAGTACATCTCATCCCAGGCAAAGCCATTAGAGATGTGCAGCAGATGGAAGGGAAAAACCGTGGGAAGTGGCAATCTGTTTGCAAACCTCTACCCGCAGGCAGCCAAACAGGAAAACGTCCTCCATAAGAAGTCTATAAACTGAAGCATCTATTGGGACACACACACCACATCACATGTACTGCAAGGAAACAGCATCTTTCTTCATATCCCACCAACCAGCCCTAGCAGTTATTTAGCCTTTACACTAGCACTGACAATCCTAACCTTACACTTGCGGATCCCTTCTCCTCAGCCTATGTGCTGCTGTATCAATTCCAAATCTGACCCTAGAAGCTAAAATGAAAAACTAAGGCATCATTGAATATAGTTAACACTTACTTTGCAAAGTACTAACGTCCGCTGCAGTGTTCGGGTAGTTGAAACACTCATCCCCTGCCTTAGGCTCCGTCAGTGACATGTCCTTTCTAATCCACGCTTCAGCGGAGAACCATGGCAATAACGTTGCCAGTATAATTGCCTGAGGCTCCGCTTTCTTGAGTTACTGCGGCCCCAGCGTGAGGGTGGCTCAGTCTCCATCTAGCCCGGACCCCAGCGGTGCTCTTCGCCAAGAGTAGATACATAGCCTTGCCACCCTCTCCCCCTCCCCACCCCGAACGCCCAACCCCCTGGAGACCACAAGAAGCAAAGCGGAAGTTAGTGCCAAACCCAGGAGAAGACCGCCGGGCTCGGGGGCGGCCAGGCTGTTCCTGGGCCCCTCTCACCGGGCAACGGACCTGGGCGCAGATTCCTGGCGGGGCGGCCGCACACAGTACCTTGATGATCCTCTTGTTGAATAAGGCGCTGTGCACGCAACCGGGAACCGCCGCGGGCAGCTGCAGCGAACCGTTCCCATTGTGGATCTTCCAGTTTCCCCGCAGGCTGATGCTGACCACCTCGGTAGCGAAGCCCGCACCGCACGGCGCAAGAAGCAGGAGCAGGCGGAGGAGCATGGTGTTGGCCGGCACCAGACACACGCACAGGGAAAGAAACCGAGGGATGCGGTGGGCAGCGGAAGCCACCCTCGGCTCGAGCTNCTCAATAGAACGATTAATATTTCTAATGTTTTTGTGGTACGGCCTCAATAGAACTTAGAGGGAGATTATTGCATGAAATGCCTGTATTAGAAAAGAAAGAAGATTTGAAGTCAGTGAGTTAAAATTTTATCTTAAAGAAGTTAGGAATAATACTAATCTCAAAGAGCTAAAGTCAGTAAGACAGGAAACATACACACAATAGGGAAAATTAACGAAGGTAAAGTTGATTCTTTTCAACAAAAATTGATAAATGTCTAGATAGAGTGAACAAGGGTGGGGGTGCGGAGATAGAATCAAGAGACAAATTGAGATACAACTAAACTTTCTACATGGTTAAAAGAGCAGAAAATATTATGAACAGGTTTGTGCCCATATCCTTAACAACATAGATGAAAAGGACTAATTTCTTAAAAACTATAACTTAACAAATCTGACTCAAGAAAACTAGAAAATTTAAATAGCCACAGATCTCTTTATACGTTAAACTTTTAATTAGAACTTCCCATAGAGAAAGCTTCAAGCACAGAAGTCTTTTTCCAGTGAATTAAGACAGTCAAGAATTAGCAACCACACCTTCACAAATTCCTTCAGAAAATAGAGAAAAGGGGGTGTACCTCCAAACTGATTTTATTTGACCAGACTAATCCTGATACCAAAATCTGACAAAGATATTACAAGAATGGTATGGTACAGACCAATATCCTTCATGAATATAAACCTACAAACCTTGAGAAAACAGAAACAGGTTGAACTTCACAGTAGACAAAAAGGATAGCATATCATGGTCATGTGTGTTTAGGAGTGAGAGGTTGATTCTGTTTTTTAAAATCCATGTTTTTCATCATGTCAAGCATATTAAGTATAAATGAAGTCATATGATCATCTCATGAGATGCATAAATATCAGTTCTGATATGTAAAGAACTTGGATGTCATCAGTCTGATCCTTACCACAAGAGAAGCTGGACAGAGAGAGTTCCCTGGTGGTGTAGTGATTGGGACAGTGAGCTCTCCCTGCCAAGCATCCAAGTTCAATCTCTGCTTGGGGAACTAGCATTTCACAAGTCATTTAGTGCAGCCAAAAAAAAAAAAAAAAACTGGACAAACTGAAAAACAGCAGGGGTATTTTTGGACCCCAAAGGCTGATGTCACAAGTGAGATCTCCATCCTATAATTTAGAGAGAAAGGCACATGCTAGAGCTACAGGCCCCCAAAGACTGCTTAGCTGGAACAAAGATGACCCAATAATAAAGGTCAAAAAAATTGGATCCTTCCCAAGGAAAGTAAAAGAATGGCCAATAGGCATGTGAAAATATGCTCAGCAGTGTTATTAGGAAGATGGAAGTAGAACCCAGTGAGATATCACTTTACTCCCAGTAGAATGGCTAAAATCCAATGGACTGGCAAAACCAAGTGTTGCTGAAGATATGAAACAACTGGGTCTCTTGTACACTGTTGTGAGTAAATACAGTGCCACCTGATGCAAAAGCTGAATTTCTTAGACAGTTAATCATACACTTATTGGATGATCCTGCCGTTTTACTCAGAGATATTTACTCAAGAGAATTGGAAACATATGTTCATAAAAATTCCAGTCTGCTCATATTCAAAACAGCATTACTCAGACAAAAATTTTAAATAAGACTTAACTCAAGAGTAAGCTGAATAAACAAATTGTGATATATTCACACCAGAAATAATACAGAATCATACAAAGGAACCAACTACTGATACCTGTGACAAAATGTATAAATCTCACGTTGTACTCAGTGAAAGACATTAGAAAGAAAAGGACAAATACAGTGTGATTCCAATCATATGAGACTCTAAAACAACAAAATGAACTACAGTGATGGAGTGAAATCAGTGGTTACTTCTGGCCAGGAGGATGCCAGAGGGGAGACTAATTATAAAAAAGAGCAAAGAAATTTTCTGTGCTGTTGAAAATGCTCTGTATATTTGTCAGAGTTGTCTGTTTGACACCTCAAGTATATGAAATATATCATCGTAAATAAGTTAAAGTTAGTTTTTAAAAGTTTGTGTGTTTTCCAGCTTTTCTAAAATGGACATACTGTTTTTAAAAGGAAAGAATGGAATGTCATCCTGTATCATTACATACTGGTTATAAGATCATTTTATGTTAAAGGTAGATATGGTTTTATATTCATTTGTCTATAATAATAATATATAGTCATATGTAATGAGATTGAGTTTGCAAATCCACTTTATGCTTCTTTCACTGGAAGGATAATCAGATACCAGAACATTCTTATATAGAAAGGTATAGTTTACCAGTTGTTGGGAGATTACAGTGCTGATGAAGAAAGAGCAGTTCTCTTGTATCGAGATTCTTATTGAGTCTACATCTGTGTGTCCAAGACACTTGTATTTCACAGGTGAGTTCAATTTCACAAAGTATTTGTTGCAATAGCAGATAGGTGGTACTTTTATATTTTACTCATTAATTTGTTGTTCAGTTGCTAAGTTGTGTCTGACTCTTTGCAACCCCAGGGACTACAGTGTGCCAGGCTTCCCTGTCCTTTACTAGCTCCCAGAGTTTGCTCACATCCATGTCCATTGGGTCAGTGATGCTATCTGACCATCTCATTCTCTTCCATCCCCTTCTCCATTTGCCTTCAGTCTTTCCCAACATCAGGATCTTTTCTAATGAGAAGAGCCACGTGACTCTTCGCATCAGGTGGCCAAAGTATTGGGCCTTCAGCATCCAGAACAGAAGCCCAGAATATTCAGAGTTTACTTCTTTTAGTATTGACTGGTTTGATCTCCTTCCTGTCTGGGGGATTCTCAAGGGTCTTCTCCAACACCAGAACTCGAAAGCATTAATTCTTTGGTGCTTAGCCTTCTTTATGTTGTAACTCTCACAACCATACATGCCTACTGGAAAAACCATAGCTTTGACTATATGGACCTTTGTAGGCAAAGTGATGTCTCTGCTTTTTAAGACGCTGTCTAGGTTTGTCATAGCTTTCCATAATTTTTTTCAATTAAAAACTACTCTCACCACCATTTTATAAACCAAAGGAAGTTTAACTACAACAACAAAAACCTCATGGTTTAGATAAAAATGAAGTACATTTTACTTTAAGAAAAACATACATTGTTTTTTATTTCTCCCACTTTCATCACAGATCAGCACTGCTTTGTAAGCTAGCTTAAAGAAACTACTGCTCTTGGGAGACGTTTTTTGATATTCTCAATACATCATTTGTTTAATATTAGAGATGGTGTTTGGCAGGATAAGAGTAGAAGTTGTCACCAAATGAACTATTTGTTGTTTCGTAGAACAGAATGAGAACAGAAGGAATATTCTTTAAAAAAAAAAAACACACACACACACACACACACACACACAGCAGCATAAGCTTAAATACTCCCCATGTACTGCTGCTCTTGTTTCATCTACTGACTGCCCTCTGTGGAATTATTATAATCCAGACTCCTCACGCAGGTGGGAGGGTTGATAGGGCTACCGGTTCTCTCTTGGATGACCTTCCCCCTCCCCTTACCATCTTTATAGGTTTCATAGTTTCAGAAACAGACTCAAGGAGAAGGCTTGCCTAGGTCCCACGTCCAGGAAATGGGGAGGTGGAGTCAGAAACTAGTGTTTTAAATCCTTACACCAGTGCCCTTCTTACTCACAAGAGACCCTTTTCCCAGCCAGCACCAGATAACAGACCCACACCAAAGGTTTCCGAGACCTGAGACATGCTGGTGCTAGCCAGGAGGAACCTTCTTACCAAAGTAGTAATTCTGCTTTAGAAAGCCCATCGTTAAGTCGGACAGAGATGGAGAAAAATCATATGACGCCCCTTACATGTGGAATCTGGAAAGAAATTACACAAATGAACTTAACAAAACAGAAAGAGACTCGCAGACTTAGTGAATTAATGGTTGTGGGGGCAGGGAGGTGTAGTTAGGGACTTTGGTAGNTACTCCTTTCCCAATTTGGAACCAGTCTGTTTTTCCATGTCCAGTTCTAACTGTTGCTTCTTGACCTGCCAACAGATTTCTCAGGTCAGGTGGTCTGGTATTCCCATATCTTTCAGAATTTTCCACAGTTTGTTGTGATCCACATAGTCAAAGGCTTTGGCATAGTGAATAAAGCAGATATAGATGTTTTTCTGGAGCTCTCTTGCTTTTTCGGTGATCCAACGGATGTTGGAAAAACATATTTAAGGACAGCAAAATATGTTTACCACAATAAGAAAAGCTAAAAATGAACAGCGCATCCATGATGTAAATGCTCTCTTGTTTTACTGTGCATCTGCCTGTAAATCATCTGGGCCAATGGAAAAAAATGGTACAGTGTGGATTGCATATGTTTTGTTTCCCTTCTGGGTGCATTTAGTCTCTAGGTAGTAAGTTTGAAAGATTTAATGCAACATATCTCAAGTGATTTAACTGTTTCCTAAACAGGAAATTGGAATTGTGCAGCAACTCCTTCCAAAACAAGTAAAATTACACCTGGGGCGAGTGCCAGACCAACTTGTGGAAACTGAAGGCAGAATGACTTATAAGATTTATCCCATTGCCTCTTTCCAGGAGGATAATTAGAATATATTTTTCAAAAAACTTGTAAGGATTAAATTATTGATGTGCAATTAATATAGAGATATATGAAAATATCTTTAATTCTTTATATGTACTGAATAGTATCCTCATAACTTGGTTCTATAGGGATTTGTCTTTTATATTAACAGTCACTTAAGACATAATAGTTTAAAAATGGTACCATTGACAGGCAGCCATATGCTGTGTGTGAGCTCTGACACCTGTGTCCTAAATGTGTCACCTTGGCCCATTTGGCTCTCCTCCTGTGGAGGAGTCCTGATTGTTGCCTTCTGTGGCTATCTGCCTATTCTGGATGCCACCCTTCTTTTCTTAGGCTTCTGGTTTGCTTCTCCTGATGGACTCCTGGCTACCCTTGCAGCACTAGACTGATGCCCTAGAACACGCAGTGAGTGATGCTGCCATCTCAGCAGAACGGTGGACATGCAGGCAGGCAGGGGCCCCCTTGAGAGGGAGACGCCATCAGAGCTTGTGGACCTCAGAGGAGAGCTGGCTGAGTTCCCTTAGTGTTCTAAGGGCGCCATCGGGGCTTCCTGTCCACCCCCTTATCATCTGGAGGAAATCCACACTCCAGCGAGTCTCCTGTTAGAGCCGTGTGTCTGGGTTCTACACAGTTACACTCCCACTTCCCGTCCCAAGGGATAACAGCTCAGTTCAAATTCCTCAGCTGATTGGTTACCCACACCTAGTGAGAGGCTTACTAAGAGACTCCCCTAAGACTTCTGTTAGGTCTGAATGGAGTGTTCCCATCTCCTCACTATATTTTTGGTAGCTCTGTAGATACTCTGTACAATCAGGTATTTATATGAAAATTTATATGAAAATATTTTGTGTAACTTAATGTTTACTATTTGCAATTTTAAAAAGGTCTATAACATTGTGTTCTCATTTAAATTGCTGCTGAACAGAAGCCTGATAAGGATTTTTTTTGTCTTACATTTGCATAATTTTGTTTAAAGCATTATTTTCATAGCCAATAGAATGTCATGTCTCTGAATGAAAGCCATTATTGTGGTGGAAGAGGGAAGTTTCTTCTCCTGCAGGGCAGCATTAGAATGGTTGTATCAGATTTCACTATTTATTCCTTTACAGATATAGCAAATAGGCCAAATATATCATCTACCAACTCCCTCTAAAATAATAATATATGATAAATTATTAGAATAGCATTTGTTTTGGATGTGTGAAATGGATGAAAGAATATCATTAGTTTATATGTAACTGGTTAACTTGTTTAAAAGTTTTACATTTATGCAAATAAAAAATTTTCTTTTATTCTTTTTGTTGTTCAGTTACTCAGTCATGTCCAACTCTTTGTGACCCCATGAACTGCACATGCCAAGCTTCCCTGTCCTTCACCATCTCTCAGAGTTTGCTCAGGCTCATGTGTTGCCACTGACTGTATTTTGAGCTATTTAGAGTACACTATGAAATTGAATAACTATGAGATTTTGTCCATATTTGACTGTATTGATTTTGTGTCTCTCTGACCATTGATATCAGTGGTTCTCTCACTATTTCAGTTATCAATGGCCTGAGTAGCATAATCATATGATTTTATGGAAAATCAATTTTTTATGTTAAAATGCATGTAGAATGAATAATATTTGATGGGATTAGTATACTTTTCCTGTATCTTTTAGAAATCTAGTTCTTTTAAAGTTGGACAGATTTTTAAAAAAATAATGATGCTATAATTTATTGATGTCCTACTTTTTTTTTTCCAGATACTGTACCTGATGCTAGATGTTTTATGCCCATTTGATAAACTATTTTTTGAGAGGTCTGGGAACTCTGACATCCAGTTGATAGTAAGTGGAAGAACCAGAGAGCAACTCTTGTCTGCTCTTCTCTAAAACCTGAGATCTTCCTGTCCCTCCAGGATGTCATTGGGCACAGAACTGATGGAGAGTGACCAATACCTGATGTCAGAAAGAATCTAGGTCAAGTGCAGAGTTTAAAAAGTCAAGTTTTATGGTGTGGATTAAAAATAGTTCAAAATTAAAAAGTGATGTGGAAGTATAATGTTTAATTATGAGTTTAAAAATCCTTTTGTTAAATGAATACGACAGCTTCAAATCCATATACATCATGCTCAGGTTTTGTAATGAAGTGAACCTTTAAATAGTTCCTTTTAGCTTACAATGCAGTTTTAAATATGACCTACTTAAATGGACAGAATTTATTTTTCTACCAGAGGAAGGCCTCATTTCACGAGAAGTAATCTCTCTCACAAAAATATATTCAGAATGTAATTCCAAAACTTCCAGGAATAAGACTTCTATCTAAGTAACCACATAAGAGTGTTCCAGAATCATTATTAAGTCCATCTTTTATTCAGAGAAGATCTCTTCACATTCTTACTGCCAGGTTATTTGTGATTACTTTATATTTTTATATCCTTGTTGGAGAAACTCAAAGCAATAAGAAATGGCAGCATGAAAAAAATGTGAAGAAATAGAAAAACTATAATAAATAGATGCAGAAGTACACACTGTGCAGTAGTTCACATAACATGTTTAATCTACCTTCTGAGAATGGAGAGCCAGTCAGGTTTGGTTTTAGGAGGAGAATAGGGCAGTTTCTTATTTGAGACTGTAGTTTCTTACAAACTGAACAAATGTGGAAAAAGTTGAGAATCAAGTTGGGCTGGTTGTAGTGCAGAAGCGAGAGAAGCAGGATTAAAATGGATAGATCTGAGGCACTGGTCTCCCACTGGAGCTCAGGGCCAAGGAAGAACAAGGAGGCAGGAGCAGTGAAAGCTGCAGCTTAGGATGGGAGTCCCGAAGGCCAGCAGAACAGAAAGGAGTGATGGAGATGGATTTTAAACTTCCCATTTTCCTGGGCTTCAAGGGTGACCCCTGCTTAATTTCCATCTAAGGTTATTTTAAGGGTGACGATCTCTTTATAGGGAGAAGGAACTGGAAGAGTTAAACCTTGGGCGTAGCAGATCCATGCCTTCCTTAGGCTGTAGGTTTACACTCGTATGTGTGTACGTGTGTGTGTGTGCCTGTGTGTGGTGGTGGGTGCGTTTGTGGAAGGAGGTGGTAAGTGACTGATGATTAGAGACTGAGCTCAACCCACTGCCCAAACCATCCTTTGGCATTGCAACATGATTCCACACAGGGACGGGGCAGACAGGGATACAGGGCAGCTACCTCACAGGCCTCTGAGGATGTCGCTTAAATACAGCAGGATAATAACTAAAGCTAAGATGGTGACCCTGTGGTGTCAAAGATATTAAATTGTATATCCTCAGTGTAAGAAAAAAGACTAACTCTCCCCTCTCAATCAAGAGGTTAACCTTTGAAAACTTTGTCATTTTTGTGGGACAGTTACTTTTGAAATTACTTCCTGATAAAAACTCATTCCCCGATGCTACCAGATAAGTAAGTTGTTGCTCTGTGTAGCTTTAGTAATATTCCTGTTGCTTTGTGAAGGTGATTCAAGAATAGCACTTTAAGTTCACTTGTGATCGGTTATTTTGCATAAAGATTAAAATTTGATTTGAAACAGGAGTGAAGGATGTATTTCATTAAGTCCAAATTCAAATTTTTGACCTGACTTGAAATAAAATATCTGAAGTTAAAGTATTAAAAAGTACCTTAAAACTGGGAAGAAATAACTACATTTTCTCAAAATTCTCAGAAACTTTTGTAATATCTAGAGTTCTCTGTACTGGGGAATGCTGCTGCTGCTGCTGCTAAGTCGCTTCAGTCGTGTCCGACTCTGTGTGACCTCATAGACGGCAGCCCACCAGGCTCCCCCGTCCCTGGGATTCTCCAGGCGAGAACACTGGAGTGGGGTGCCATTGCCTTCTCCACTGGGTAACAGTAGTCCCCATTTATTCTGTGTCTAAACTGGACAATGATATATTTTCCTTATGGCATTTTTATGTGATAGATCTTCAACCATATATTGCTAACANCATAGACGGCAGCCCACCAGGCTCCCCCGTCCCTGGGATTCTCCAGGCGAGAACACTGGAGTGGGGTGCCATTGCCTTCTCCACTGGGTAACAGTAGTCCCCATTTATTCTGTGTCTAAACTGGACAATGATATATTTTCCTTATGGCATTTTTATGTGATAGATCTTCAACCATATATTGCTAACAGCATGTACCTTGTCATACCTGACAAGATTGCAGCCTGAAGGGTTATACATTTATGCGTATTGTGGACTTGAGCTTCAAAAGAATAATAAAGCCAAACTATTATAGGTTGAGTACTTTAATAAATATTAAATGATAAATGAATCTGTTTCTGCACTAGCTGCAGGGTGTGTGGATAATAAAAGAAAATCTTCAACTGGTGATATGTAGTATTATGGATATCTTTTTTGCCTTTTTTGATCTGTTTTTGCCTATTACCATTGTAGTTTAATTGCTGGGAACGATGAGGTAGAGTGTATAATTATTGTTGCCCCCTGAATGAAAAGTAAAGGAAATGTTAAATGTAAAACTAATTCTTCTCTTTAGCAGGATGAATACAGAAGTGTGCTTTTGGTAATAATAGGTGCTTAATAACTCCTCTTCACCTACCTACTCCCTTGAAAGTCATGAACTTGATGTTGAATGTGGAGCACACCAGGCAATACACATTTCCATTTAATGAAAACTTCAGTTCTGTCATCATGTCTGAGATGTCACAACATCCTCCAACGAAAGAGTGAAGAATGCCTTGTGACTCATAGGAGATCACTAAGTTATGTGATTGTATGGAAGAAAAAGTACGTGAACCCGAGTATCAGAAAGAGACTCATGAACCCTCAGTCCTCGTAGTCAAAGGTGGCACGCAGCCTCTAAGGTGACCTTGACAATCCTTACTTCCTGCTGTTCCTGCTCTTGTGTAACTATTTCCTCTTAAAAAGTAGGCCAGCTTAGTGACTTGCTTTTTTTTTTTTAATTTATTTATTTATTTTAATTGGAGGTTAATTACTTTACAATATTGTAGTGGTTTTGCCATACATTGAC
>SJYV01053396.1:0-12903 GCA_006410875.1 Neotragus pygmaeus
CTGCGGGGCCACAGGGGACCCCTGGGCTGGCAGAGGGACGCCTCGCAAGGACCCCGGAAGCCAACACCTCTCTCAGCGCTCTGGTTTCGAGTGGAAGAAGCCCTCTGGGCTGGTCTCTATGACAGTTCAGGTCCTGCCGAGAGCCTTGCCTGGGGCTTCCGGGGCTCAGAAGCTTGTGTGTGTCAGGCAACGAGGTAGCAAAGAGGTCAGTGCCCCGAGGGCTCCAGAACACGTTTAAACAAAAAAATAAGTGATAATCAGTTTGCTGGCCGGACTGGGTTAATGGCTGAGGAGCCCCATGACTCAGTAACTTGGCCAGAGTAAGCAATACCTGCGATGGGATTATCCCATCGTGTTGACAAGCTGCCCTGTACAAAGTAGGGTAAGTTGCCCTCCAGTATCACTAGGCGGTGCCTCTAGGCAAAACAGATAGTAAAAGTCCACCCAGGCTGGAAGAGCTCTCTGCGGTTTCAGCTACTGTTTGGGAAGCTTGGTTCTCCACCCTTGAAAGGACAGACCTCTGCCCAGGACAGGGTATAGCGCCGGTCCCCAAGCAGCGTCTGCTTGGACTCCACATGCTAATCTGAATGCCACAAAAACAGGAAGAGGGACTCCTATCAATTAGATGGTCGGCATCTTTTTCTTCCTTTTCCGGGAGTGCTCACAACGTAATTGAAGCACCCAGGATCCCTCTTCAGGCAGGAAGGCCTTCCCGCCCCGCCAGTTCATCCTGTGACCTGTAGAACAGCAGGGGGAGGCGTCCAGGGCCCTGCCTGTAACCTCGAGTTGAACAAGCTTGACTCATCAAACCCTGCCGCCTGCTTCAGTGCTTCAGAAAAGAAAGAGACCTCTTTGGGCCCTGCCTGGGGTCAGGCTGTAGTCGTCCAATAGCTTCTGTCTGGTTGTCAAGCCACCTTGAAAGCCTGAGCGTTAAAATGAGCTGGTGATATAGTAGATAAGAATCCCGCTGATGCAGGGGCCACAGGGTTCGGTTCCTGGTCCCGGAAGATCCCACATGCCGCAGAGCAACTGAGCCCCGCGTGCTACGACTAGTGGGCACGCGGGCTCCTGCGCCCACGCTCTGAAGTGAGAAGCCACCACAGTGAGAAATGCAAGGGAGAGAAGCCCGTGCACCGCAGTGAAGACCCGACGGCAAAACCAAAATCAAGCAGATGAGCCAATTTTTTCAAATGAGCCGGAGGGACTTCCCTGGCAGTCTGTTGGTCAAGACTTCACCTCCCACTGCAGCGGGCGCAGGTTCAATCCCTGGTCGGGAAGCTAGGATCCCACATGCCTCTTGGCCAAAAAACCAACGCGTGCATCAGAAACAATATTGTAACAAAGACTTAAAAGAAATGGTACACATTTAAAAAAAAAAATCTTAAAAAAAAGGAGCCAGAGGTTTGATGGTTCCTTGGAGAAGACAATGGCACCCCACTCCAGTATTCTTGCCTGGAAAATCCCATGGACGGAGGAGCCTGGTAGGCTGCAGTCCATGGGGTCACAAAGAGTCAGACACTTACTGAGCGACTTCACTTTCACTGTTCACTTTCATGCATTGGAGAAGGAAATGGCAACCCACTCCAGTGTTCTTGCTTGGAGAATCCCAGGGACAGCGGAGCCTGGTGGGCTGCCGTCTATGGGGTCATACAGAGTTGGACACGACTGAAGCAACTTAGCAGCAGAAAGTTACACTTAGGATTGCCATTTGACCCAGCAATTTCATTCCTAGGTATATACCTGCAAAGAATTGAAAACAGGTATTCAAAGGGAAGACTGTACACCTGTGTTCATGGCAGCACTATTGAGAATAGCCCAAAGGGGTGAACAACTCATATATCCCTCGATGGGTGGATGGATGAACAGTGTGGCTTATCTATGCAGCTCAATTATTCAGGCATTAAAAGGAATGAACCGCTGACACGTGCTACAACGTGGATAAACCCTGAAAATGTTATGCTACGTGGAAAAGCTGGTCATAAAAGTCCACACGGTGTAAGGCTCCATTTATAAGAAATGTCTAGAAGACAAATCCATAGAAACAGCAGATTAGTACTTGCCAGCAGTAGGCAGAAAGAACAGGGAGTTATTGCTTCATGAGCATAGGCTTTCTTTCAGGTGATGAAAATGTTTAAGAACTAGATAGTGGTGATGGTCCAGTCACAGAATTTGGGGATATAATATATACATCCTATATGCATAGGGTGTGCTCAGTCAGGTCTGACTCTTTGCGACCCCATGGACTGTAGCCCACCAGGCTCCTCTGTCCGTGGGATTCTCCAGGCAGGAATGCTGGAGTGGGTTGCCATTTCCTTCTCCAGGGGATCTTCCCGACCCAGGGTAGAACCTGCGTCTCCTGCCCTGCAGGCGGATTCTTCACCCACTGAGCCATGGGGAAGCCCCTGGGAATCTACTAAATGCCCCCCAAATCATTCATTTTAAAACGGTCGAATGATGAATTTAATGTTATGTAAATTTCACCACAATAAAATGAGGTAGGGAAAACAATAGCTTCCATAAAACAAAAGTCACCTGAGTCATTTAGCATTGAAGACCCACAGTATACAATGTTCAGTGAATGAAACTGTGATTGTGAGTTTTTTTCTTGTTTGGCCATGCAGCCTGTGGGATCTTAGTTCTCTGAGCAGGGATTGAACTCAGGCTCTTGGCAGTGAAAGAGCTGAGTCCTAACCACTGGATAGCCAGGGAATTCTCTGGTTATGTTTATTTTAAAGTAACTCGAACAATTAAAATTATTTGCACCAGAAGCAAATCTATTCTAGCTGTTGCTTCAAGTCACATTGTAATGATATTAGTGAATATTATAATTTTCAGACAAATTGTTTCATAACTGAAAAGAGAATCTAAAGTTTTTAAGGGAATACAGAGTCTGTTGCTTGGAATTGGATCTGCTGGCTACTGTATTTCCAATAGACACAGATGTGAATCCATCGGAAACATCTGAATTAGCCGGTTAATCCGTGTGCAGATGGGTTCAGGTAGCCGAGGAGGAGCTGTGATAAAAAGACTGCACAGTTAAACGGTTAATTAGTTGTAATGTGGCTCTCTTCTCACTGGAAACTCAAAGTCTAGTGGCAAACAGTCTTGCTAGGTAAATAATCAAGCTGTGACTAAGTATAGAAACACATTTCCACGCGACTTTTCTGCTCTACTGTGGTCACTGAACGAAGGGTCAGGCCCTGCCTGGCAGCGCTGTCCACTCCTTAGTCCATCTGCTCTTTTTCTCCTCCTTGGCCGCTCCACGGCTGTGGGGTCTCAGTCTCCCGGCCTGGGGTGGGACCCGTGCTCCCTGTGGTGGAAGCGCCGAGTCCCAGCCACTGAACCTCCAGGGCAGTCCGGCTCTTTGTCACTTTCTGCTGGGACTGAAAGAAAGACAGGTTTCCTGTCTCAGAGTCACAGTTTTCTAAAAAGTGTGGGCTTCCCTCGTGGCTCAGTTAGTAAAGAATCTGCCTGCAATTCTGGAGACCCCGGTTTGATCCCTGGGTCCGGAAGATTCCCTGGAGAAGAGAACAGCAACCCACTCCGGTGTTCTTGCCCGGGAAATCCCCTGGACATATGAGCCTGGCAGGCTACCGTCCGTGGGGCTGCAAAGTCAGAAACGACTGAGCAACTAACACTTTTTAAAATAGTGGTACTACTTAGCTCATTTACTAGACTCTGTGACAAATAACTGTGGGCTGTTTATAAAAGTCAATGTTTTTCACAAAGGACAAAAATGTGTCACCCTCAGACATGTTCGAAAGAATGTGCCAGAGGCACTTGGAACAATTCCAGAAAGGGAGTTCTAAAAAAAAGATTTGGAACGATGGGATACATAATTTAAATAAGTGCTTGGCCTGCCAAGGTGACTCCTCACTCTTCAGGATGGGACAACACCCATTTAGATGTGTTTATTTAAAAATCGGTCACGTTACTGGACGGGGAAACCATGCGTTAACTTTCTAATAAAGACGGCAACACACCCAGGGTTTTCTCTACTTGACTCTTCAGTCTCATCACCAGTGTTATTATAACAGATGGATTCTGCTTCTTTCTTTCAGATAAAACAGGAGTGGGTTTTTCGTGTCTTCCTTTCTGTGGAAAGGAAGGGAATTCCCTAGTTTTCCCAGAATACAGATCCTCTGAGCTGTGTGTGTGTGTGTGTGTGTGTGTGTGTGTGTGTGATGTTTTAAACACCCCAAAGCACTTTGACCTACTTGATCTCATTCTCTGCTCACAATAGGCTGACGAGCACCCAGTGTTAAGCTCCCTCTCTGAGCAGGAGGAAGCCGGGGGAAGAGAGGCTGAGGACTCGTAGCCTCTCTCCGACTGTCCGGGGGCAGGGGCAGAGCAGAACCGAAACCACCTCCTTCTGACCCTAAATCCAGGGCTCTTTCTGAGTCACCAGAAAGAGGGAGTTCCCTGGGTGCCCAGGTGTACGAGGATCGCTTTAAGGAACAAGTAAAGTGATTTGTTGGTTGGTTACACGGTCTGTTTTTCCAGCCCCTTTTGGGCTAAATGCCACCTCAGAGTTTACCAGCTTGCAGGCTGATTCTTAGCACAGTAAGATGTTCTGCACTGGAGCTCAGACTGGTTTGTAAACTGTTCTGGGTGACTGAGGCAAAAACAAGGAAAGAGGAGGCTGGCTTTGCAGCCATATTTACATGGTGGCGGAAACCCCAGATGGTCCCTTCAAGTGAGTCTGGTATGAAAAGGCAACTTTCTTTGTTACGAAATGCGATGGTGCCCTTACCAGGATAAGCCTCTTATATGGAAAGTTTTGTATGAAACCCAGCATGTGGGATTGCCTTCGTGGTGGTTTTTGTTGCTGGTGTTATTGAAGGAAAACGTGATTTTAATTACTGACTGTGTTTTTCTCAGCCTCTAAGGAAAATCCATGGGCTGCTGTTGGGCAGTCGTGACCTCANTCCCATTTGTTTATTTTTGCTTTTATTTCCAGTATTCTGGGAGGTGGATCATAGAGGATCCTGCTGTGATTTATGTCAGAGAGTGTTTTGCCTATGTTTTCCTCTAGGAGTTTTATAGTTTCTGGTCTTACATTTAGATCTTTAATCCATTTTGAGTTTATTTTTGTGTGTGGTGTTAGAAAGTGATCTAGTTTCATTCTTCTACAAGTGGTTGACCAGTTTTCCCAGCACCACTTGTTAAAGAGATTGTTTTTACTCCATTGTATATTCTTGCCTCCTTTCTTTTGCTTTTTAGTATTTTGATCTTATTGTCTGATATGCTAGGTAGCTTTTGGTTAGATGTTGGATGTTGTAATTATTTTGGTGCTCTTTATGGCCCTGAATAGTCTTTTCTTCCTTTAGCAAGAACTTATTGTTGCTTCTGGCAAACTGTTAGGGAACATGTAGATCAATAATCTTATTTCAGTTTTTCTAAAGTTAAGATGACTTTTAATTAGCTCTGTATCTACAATATAGCCATTGAGGGGTCAAGCAGGAATCTTGGGGTGTTTCTTATGATCCTTCTTGATGCTTCCTGAGCCTGAAAAAATAAAAAGTGAAAGTGTTAGTTGCTTGATAGTCATGTCTGACTCTTTGTGACCCCAGGGACTGTAGCCTGCCAGGCTCCTCTGTCCATGGAATTCTCCAGGAAAGAATATTAGAGTGGGTTGCCATTCCCTTCTCCATGGGATTTTCCTGACCCAGGATTAAACCTGGGTCTCCTGCATTGCAGGCATATTCTTTACCATCTGAGTCACCAGGGAGGCCCCTTCTTGAGCTTACTTCAGTGCTATTCAAACTTCCATGAGATTACCCCAAGTCTGCTTAGCTTCTCAGACACTGCTTTCTACACCCCTGTAGCCTGGACATAGGCCACAGCTTATTACGCAGCAAATGGTTATTGAGGATAAGCAGGGTCAAGTGCCAGGTTTCTGTGCTATTTTTTTCCCCCTCTCTGGGATTTTGCCCCCTAAATTCTTCAACTACAGTGGCTCTGTAGTATCTTCTAACAAATTTTGAAACATTATTTTAGTTTTTCCAAATGTTCTCAGTGGAAAGGTTGGTATAAAAATACCCATCACTACAGCCATGTGTGGAAATGCTAGTAATCATTCACTCTTGAGGAATATTTGGCTGCCTTTCATACTGCCAAATTCCTCTTTTACTTGCAAAAGCTTAGTGCATTTTTATCCAAACATCTTTTGCTCACATGTACACATAGACTTTCACTTCATCTTCCTTCCTTTCTTTCTCCTAATTTTTCTGATTCCCCTTATTTTTGGTTACTTATTTCAGCAAAATCATCTCCAGTAACAATTTTATATGGAAGTTCTAATTACTAAATATAGTACTAGTATTAAAAATACAACAATGAGGAGGGAAAGCCTGTAAATCTTAATATTCAAAGAGACATCAAAATGAATCATTATCATTAAATACAGCTTTTTAAAAATTCTATAATGTTCCCAATCTGAATCTCCAAATCAAAAATCCTTGCTTATCTCCTTTTCTTATATTTAAGTTGTTTTTCAAACAGCAATATTCAATAAATAAGTTAACGGTAGAATTGTAAGAGCAAATATTTAATGAAAAAAAGTTTTAAATATGGGATCAGAATTTTATTACATCACTCTCTATTCCTCCTTGCCCCAATTATTTGATGCAAACCTTTGACCCTATTAGGAGAACCTGCTATTGCCTTTTTGAAGATTTTCTCTTTCAAGTTGTCTAAGTAAATGAGGTACTTATTTAGTCAAAAGAAGTCAGTGCTGCTTTCAAATGTCAGGTGTCCCTTTGCTTCTAGCATGGTTGAAAATTTAAACATCATAGATGAATACGACCTTGCCCACTTTGTGATGAAAAACTTGGTGGCTCAAATTGCTACCCTGGCTCCAATAGTTGCACCCTGTTGGGTTCTGAGGATTATAGCATTTAAAACTTAAACTCTTTTCATTAAGGCATACTTCTCAAACATTGACCATTTTATGAGGGGAACAGAATTAACTTTTCTTTATCAACTTCATAGCCTTAGGTGTTGAGCCCGAGTTCCTGGTTCTGACTTCTTTCTTCAACTGTGGTTCCTTTTGGAGTTTGTTTTTCTTTTCCCCATTAGCAGATCTCTCTTGAGACCATCTCAATCCATCAGAGATAATATTAAATTGAAAATTATGCCAAAAGATGTGATTCCCTTTCTCAAAGTCTCCTTGACCTCTATGTAAATTTCCCTCAAGAACCAAATCTAAATCGAAGTGTTTGCAAGAAGCAGATTTTGTTAGGCCACACAGGCTTTTGTTAGACACTTCCCTGGGGAAATAGCTGTTTTTGTAATTGCTTAATATAGAGGCTAATTAAGTGCTTAAGAGTTAAAAAGGTATTCTCTAAAGTGAGTATATATTCATCTTCAGTACAACTCATTTAGCAGTTTTCTTGTTCAAAAGTATCTTTTGGTTTCACCTGACTTTGATTGTTTTAAGCTACTTCATTTGCGAGAGAATTGACATGTACACAAATAACTGTCAGTCAGTATGGGAAAAGGATTCTGAAAACCATAGAAAAAATATATATTGGAGATATAGAGGATAAAGTGGTAAATCTTTATAATTCATTTTATTTTTAAATTTTATTTCTTTTAACCTATTTCATATATTTCTTTTATTTATAATTTATTTTTGTTTATAAATAAATTTATTTTAATTGGAGGTTAATAACTCAACAATATTCACCACAGGGAAACACGTGTTCCCCATCCTGAACCCCTTTCCCCCTCCCTCCCAGTACCATCCCTCTGGGTTGTCCCAGTGCACCAGCCCCAAGCATCCAGTACCATGCATCGAACCTGGACTGGCAATTCATTTCATATATGATATTATTCATGTTTCAATGCCATTCTCCCAAATCATCCCACCCTCTCCCTCTCCCACAGAGTCCAAAAGACTGTATACATCTGTGTCTCTTTTGCTGTCTTGCATACAAGGTTATCTACCATCTTTATAAATTCCATATAGATGTGTTAGTATACTGTATTGGTGTTTTTCTTTGGCTTACTTCACTCTGTATAATAGGCTCCAGTTTCATCTACCTCATTAGAATTGATTCAAATGTTTTCTTTTTAATGGCTGAGTAATACTCCATTGTGTATGTGTACCACAGCTTTCTTATCCATTCATTTGCTGATGGACATCTAGGTTGTTTCCATGTCCTGGCTATTATAAACAGTGCTGTGATGAACATTGGGGTACACGAGTCTCTTTCAATTCTGCTTTCCTTGGTGTGCATGCCCAGCAGTGGGATTGCTAGATTGTGTGGCAGTTCTATTTGCAGTTTTTTAAGGAATCTATACACTGTTCTCCATAGTGGCTGTACTAGTTTGCATTCCTGTCAACATTGTAAGAGGGTTCCCTTTTCTCCACACCCTCTCCAGCATTTATTGCTTGTAGACTTTTGGATTGCAGCCANTGAGTTTGAGTAAACTCCGGGAGTTGGTGATGGACAGGGAGGCCTGGCATGCTGCAGTCCATGGGGTCATAAACAGTAGGACACGACTGAGCAACTGAACTGAACTAACCCTATAAAATGGACACCACATTATTATTTCCACGGAAGAGGCTGAGGACATGAGGCTCAGAGGTCAAATAACAACCTCAAATTCCATAGTTAGCTAGTTACAGCAACTGTACTTGAACCCAACAGTTCTGCTACACAGCCCACCCTTCTGAACACGACACTGTTCAAATCAGGTCATTTGGAAGTGTTAGGATAAGAAGGTAGGTGGATGGATGGATGGACAGATAGATGAGCAAATGGATAGATGGAGGAATGCATTGATGGATGGGTGGGGGAGTAGTAGATGAATGAAAAGTTTAGGGAGACAAAAAGTGACCCTCAAAGGGAATACTTTGGTGGTCAGTGATCTTAGCAGTATTAAGGCATGTTCCTGAGTAAGTTTAAGTAAGATCTGTTGTGTTCCTAGTCTAGCTAAAACTTGAACCCCTAAAAAAAAAAAACAAACCATCCACTGGTCCTAAAAGCATAAGGGTGATAGACAAAGAGAGAGATTGAGAGACTGGGAGGAAGGGATGAAGGACAGAAATAAACAGGTCAGTCCTCTTTCAGGAGCTTTCACAAATCTGCGTTTGTCTAGAAAGGCAGGAACCCACGTTCACAAATGCTTAGTGGGTCAGCAGGGTCATTTCACATAACAAAGACATCCCATTAGGCTCTAGAGACCACAGAAGCGAGTCAGAAAGGTTTTAGCACCTTCGTTCACCTCTAAACATTTGCCCTTTAACTACAACATTAAAAGCAAAAGGCTCTGAAAGAATCAAATCTCTTTTGAAAAAAACTTCTCACTTGCTTCTAATTCTCCTACCCATGTCNGGCGGTAACTTGCCCTCCGTCCGCCACTGCCCTGGAATGCGGTCCCAAGGCCAGGACCACAGCCAGCTCCCTGGTGCCTTCGGCATCCGGCCTGGCGTGCGCTCCTGCGCTGAGCTCGGCTGTGTGGGCTCTCTGAGACCCCATGGACTGTACCCGCCAGGCTCCTCTGTCCATGGGGGTTCTCCAGTCAAGAATACTGGAGTGGGCTGCCATTTCCTTCTCCGGGGGTTATTCCCGACCCAGGGATCAGACCTTCGTCTCTTGCATTGGCAGGTGGATTCCTGACCACTGAGCCCCCTGGGAATCCCGTGTCACATGGTAAAGACTCACTGAGTGTGTGACATTTGAGTGAGTGGTCGCCATCTGCCTGCTCCCGACGTCTCCCTGCGTTTCTGACGGCTGCCAGCTGCATCTGCAGCCCCACAGGCCTGGAGGGGCGTGTGTGCAGTGACCAGAGGCCCTTGTGGCTCTGCCTGCCACGCAGAACCAGGGTCCAGACCCCACGGGACGCTCCGCTAACTTGGCACAGCCGGACACCACTCGTGCGGGGCTCTCAGGTGACCTGAGCTAGCCGGGGGGTGTGCCTGCCACGGGGCGGCTGGGGCGCGCTGCCCCTCGCTGCGATCAATCACATGGCCGCCCCCACAGGGCAGGCAGGACGCTCTGGATGCCCGCGGGCCGGGAGAAACCAGAATTTGAGCTGTGACCCCTCTCAGCCGCTGCCCACCCTTGTCATGCTCAGGCTGGGGTCGCTGAGAGCGGCAGGGAGAGCTGGGCGCGAGTGGGATCCAATCCGAGCTGCTGCCCCACCCCGGGGACCGCAGCACACCAGGCTCCCCTGTCCTTCACCGTCTCCCGGAGTTTGCTCAAACTCATGTCCACTGAGTGGGTGATGTCACCCAACCATTTCATCCTCTGTCGCCCCTTTCTCCTCCTGCCCTCAATCTTTCCCAGCATCTACCATGTGAATCACGAAACACACACACACTCCCTCAGCTTCATTTATTTTTCTTAAAAATTTATTTATTTATTTATGGCTGTCCCGGGTCTTGGTCATGGCGTGTAGACAGACTCTGGTTTGCTGACCAGGGATGGAACCCAGGCCCCTGCGTTGGGAGCAGGGAGCCTTAGCCAGCAGACACCAGAGCTTCGTTTCTGTCATCTGAAAAGTGGAGCTGATTCTGCCGACACGTCACTGGGCTGCTGAGAGGGTTCAGCTTGATGGTAACTAAGCGCCTGGCAGAGTGCCTGCCTGGCCCCACATAGGTGTCACATGGTCTAGCGTTTGCCACTGTGCATTGGGGGGACTGAAAGTGGTTAGCAATTCTGTTACATAAATTTGAAGGTTAAAAAAATACAAACCATGTTGTTGTTTAGTCGCTAAGTCCTGTCCGACTCTTTTGCGACCCCACGGACTGTAGCTCGCCAGGCTGGCTCTTTAGTGAGGGCAAGGGCAGAGGCAGAGGTGCTGGGAGGCGTGGGGGCTGCCCGTCTGGAAGACTGGGTCGATCCTGAAAGGCTTACGGAGCCAGGGTGCTTCTGTCCGTCAGAATGCTCCTCTCCTGAGGAAGGACTGAACGCAGGCCCAGGAGATGTGTGTGTGTGTACGCGTGCATGTGTGTGTGCATGCGCGCGCGCACGCATGCCTGTGTGTATTTTAAAACAAATTTGTAATTTATGACATCCACCCCACCCTCTGAATCACTCAGTGACCCTAGACTTTGCCCAGAGTCTCTGAGGTTGTGAAGGCCACTCCTTAATTCCATCGAANGTGCATGCGCGCGCGCACGCATGCCTGTGTGTATTTTAAAACAAATTTGTAATTTATGACATCCACCCCACCCTCTGAATCACTCAGTGACCCTAGACTTTGCCCAGAGTCTCTGAGGTTGTGAAGGCCACTCCTTAATTCCATCGAACTCCCGCAGGTGCTGGGCCCAGGCTGGAGCATCAGAAGTTGGAGGGAAAATCGTCTCTGACGGCTCCCTGGCTGGCTTTTCAAGCCCCCTCATACCTTCCCCGGGAAAGGCATGGCTTCTGACAGGACTTTGGGCTTTGCTGGGTTGCAGGTGGGTAGACTCTGCTGGAAGGGAGACCTGCCCCACCCACCAGCGGGCCTCCCCCTTGCCCCAGCTCCATTAATCCTCCAGCGGCCTGAGTCACTGTGACCTGTCTCCTTCTGCAGACCGTCCAGGTCAAAAGCCAGCCCGTGGTGGCTGGCATACAGGGAGGGACCGACCTACGGCCCTTGGTACCAGCCCAGCACTGCCTGGCCTGGACGTGTGGGGAGTGTCTGTGTGGGCTGGGTACTTTGCCCTGTGTTGTAGGCTTAGAAAAGAGGGACATTGCAGGGAGGGCAAAGTGGATGAGGCCAACTGGTCAACCAGCCATCACGGTGCTAAGTCAGGAACAGGGACGACTGATGTGTTCTAGCAGGTCCATCAGCCTGGGAACTCAGGTGGGGCCTTGGAAATCAGGTGGATGGTATTTGAGTTATTGTGAAACAAAAGAAGGGGAAGGTAGGGAAGGGAAGGTGAGCCTTCTGGGCTGGGGAATAACATTCGGGAAAAGACCAGGAGGCCCAGAAGATGCTGCTGGAAGTCTGTGGTCCGGGAGCTCTTGCTCTGTGCTGGGTGAGTCCTGTTCCTATTTCCCCGATGGGTCGACTGAAACTCGGAGCCATCAGGGGACTCATCAAGGTCTCACTCAAGAGGTGATGCTGATTGAAATCAGGAAATGCCTGGCTCCGGCCATCCCACCCAGCAGCGTGGGGCACCCTGGGGGCTGCAACTCATTCGACTTCCCAGGGGGTGGGGGGGCACGTGGGGACCCCACACTGATTCACAAGCATTTTTCCCTTTCAATTGTCTTGATGAGTAGACCTAGCTGGAGGAGCTCAGCAAGTAGTTCCGTGCAGGACACGAAGCCGACCCTAAGTGATGGTCAGTGATGACCAGCGTGGCCGGTCCAACGTCAGGGCGGCGTGTGCAGCATGGCCCTGCCCCCGGGCATGTCAAGCAGCTCTGGGCTGACGGGCACTTCCCCCGGGTGCTGGCTGGGCAGCAGATGTGGGTTTCTTTCTAGGCCGGGCGGCCCGAGGATGTGGTCAGTATAAGCTGCAGGCCTGGCCAGAGCACGGTGGAAACAGACTATCTCCTACCCCAACTTTTCCTTTGCGGAGGCCTCTTCCAGCTGGGGCACTTGATTCCAACTTCCTTATCAACTCGAGCTTCGAACCCTGATATAAGGAAGCTATAAGAGTCCACTTCCTGGTGTTGCCTTGACCTCCCCTGGCCTTGCTTGCGCTGGCATGGAGCTGTCTCATTGAGTGATTGAGAGAGACAAGGGCCCTGCATAGCCTGTGCCTGGGTTTGACCTGTAGCCGCTCGTGTTCCCTGACGCTCCACGCTTTGGTCCTGCCCCTCCCGCCGTGGCCCGGGGGACGTGGGAGCACCTTCCGTCTCCCTGGCAGAGGCTGGCTCTGAGACGCTCTGGCGGCCAGGCCACTGGAAAGCTCGACTGCTCATCTCAACGTCCGCTCCCTCCCAGGGGGCCTGGG
>SJYV01053398.1:0-11418 GCA_006410875.1 Neotragus pygmaeus
TATACCCAAGCATAAATTTTAATGTTGATTAATCTATTTTTATCTTCCTCTTTTTTACAATAGTTGACAAACTTTTTGTGGGGGTGATTTCCAACCCATAGGAAAAGAACCACACAGGGCTTCTCTGGTGGCTCAGTGGTAAAGAAACTGCCTGCGAATTCAGGAGACACTGTTTCGGTCCCTGATCTGGGAAGAGGCCACATGCCGTGGAGCAACTCAGCCTGTGCTCTGCAACTGACCTTGTGCTTTAGAGCCCAGGAGCCACAACTGCTGAGGCCAGGTACTGCAACTACTGAGGCGTGCACACCTAGAGTCTGTGCTCTGCAACAAGGTAAGCCACTGCAGTGAGAAACCCGCACAAAAATGAAGAGTAGCCCTTGCTTGCCACAACTAGAGAAAGCCCACATAAAGCAATGAAGACCCAGCACAGCCAAAAAAAAAAAAAAAAAAAAGAACAGTACAGTGGAAACATATAACCTTTTACCTTAANGTGAGAAACCCGCACAAAAATGAAGAGTAGCCCTTGCTTGCCACAACTAGAGAAAGCCCACATAAAGCAATGAAGACCCAGCACAGCCAAAAAAAAAAAAAAAAAAAAGAACAGTACAGTGGAAACATATAACCTTTTACCTTAATGTATGATTAGCATATTAGTAAACTAGCTTCATATATTTCTTTATAAAACACACACACACACACACACACACACACACACACACACTTCCATTTTGTCAAACCATCCACAAGAAGGACAAATACATCATGATATTTTATCTCAAACACTTCAGTATAAATGTTGTTGGTCATAAGCTAAGTCATATCTGACTCTTTGTGACTCCATGGACTGCAGCATGGCAGGCTTCCCTGTCCTTCAATTTCTCCCTGAGTTTGCACAAACTCATGCCCATTCAGTTGGTGATGCCATCCAACCATCTCATCCTTACCCCTTTCTCCTTTTGCCCTCAATCTTTCCCAGCATAAGGGTCTTTTCCAATGAGTTTTGGCCCTTCACATCAGGTGGTCAGTGTTGGAACTTCAGTTTCAGCATCAGTCCTTCCAGTGAATATTCTGGGTTGATTTCCTTTAGGATTGACTGGTTGGTTCTCCTTGCTGTCCAAAGGACTCTCAAGAATCTTCTCCTGAACCACAGTTTAAAAGCAACAGTTCTTTAGCACTCAGTCTTTTTTATGGTCCAACTCTCACAGCTGTGCATGACTACTGGAAAAACCAGAGCTTTGACTATGTGGATCTTTGTCGGCAAATTGGCATCTCTGCTTTTTAATACATGGCCTAGTTTGGTCATAGCTTTTCTTCCAAGGAGCAAGCATCTTTTAATTTCATGGCTGCAGTCTCCATCTGCAGTGATTTTGGAGCCCAAGGGAAAAAAAAATGTCACTGCTTCCACATTTTCCCTGTCTATCTGCCATGAAGTGATGGGACCAGATGCCATGATCTTCATTTTTTGAATGTTGAGTTTTAAGCCACATTTTTCCCTCTCCCCTTTCATCCTCATCAAGACTCTTTAGTCTCTTCCCTTTCTGTCATTAGAATGGTATCATCTGCATATCTGAGGTTGTTGATATTTCTCCTAGCAATCATGATTCCAGCTTGTGATTATCCACTCTAGTATTTTGCACAATGTACTCTGTGTCTAACACAGAGTACATTGTGCTTATTTAACTTATCTGCAGAATACATCATGAGAAACACTGGGCTGGAGGAAGCACAAGCTGGAATCAAGATTGCTGGGAGAAATACCAATAATCTCAGATATGCAGATGACACCATCC
This sequence comes from Neotragus pygmaeus, assembly GCA_006410875.1. Taxonomy (NCBI): domain Eukaryota; kingdom Metazoa; phylum Chordata; class Mammalia; order Artiodactyla; family Bovidae; genus Neotragus; species Neotragus pygmaeus. The sequence goes on from SJYV01053398.1 coordinate 1,791, forward strand.
TTATTGCAGAAAGTGAAGAGGAACTAAAAAGCCTCTTGATGAAAGTGAAAGAGGAGAGTGAAAAAGTTGGCTTAAAGCTCAACACTCAGAAAATGAAGATCATGGCAACTGGTCCCATCACTTCATGGGAAATAGATGGGGAAACAGTGGAGATGGTGTCAGACTTTATTTTTGGGGGCTCCAAAATCACTGCAGATGGTGACTCTAGCCATGAAATTAAAAGATGCTTATTCCTTAGAAGGAAAGTTATGCCCAATCTAGATAGCATATTCAAGAGCAGAGACATTACTTTGCCAACAAAGGTATGTCTAGTCAAGCTATAGTTTTTCTAGTAGTCATGTATGGATATGGGAGTTGGACTATGAAGAAAGCTGATCGCCAAAGAATTGATGCTTTTGAACTGTGGTTTTGGAGAAGACTCTTGAGAGTCCCTTGGGCTGCAAGGAGGTCCAACCAGTCCATCCTAAAGGAGATCAGTCCTGGGGATTCTTTGGAAGGATTGATGCTAAAGCTGAAACTCTAATACTTTGGCCACCTCATGCAAAGAGTTGACTCATTGGAAAAGACCATGATGCTGGAAGGGATTGGGGGCGGGAGGAGAAGGGGACAATAGAATATAAGATGGCTGGATGGCATCGCTGCATCGATGCACATGAGTTTGGGTGAACTTCAGGAGTTGGTGATGGACTGGGAGGCCTGGAGTGCTGCAGTTCATGGGGTTGTGGAGTCAGACATGACTGAGCGACTGAACTGAACTGAACTCTGTATGTAAATTAAATAATTGGGATAACAATATACAGCCTTGACGTACTCCTTTCCCAATTTGGAAACAGTCTGCTGCTTCGTGTCTAGTACTACCTGTTGCTTTTTCACCTGCATAGATGTTTCTCAGGAGGCAGGTAAGGTGGTCTGGTATTCTCATCTCTTGAAGAATTTTCCACAGTTTTTTTTGTGATCCACACAGTCAAAGGCTTTAGCGTATTCAGTGAAGCAGAAACAGCCATTTTTTCTGGAATTCNCTCAGGAGGCAGGTAAGGTGGTCTGGTATTCTCATCTCTTGAAGAATTTTCCACAGTTTTTTTTGTGATCCACACAGTCAAAGGCTTTAGCGTATTCAGTGAAGCAGAAACAGCCATTTTTTCTGGAATTCTCTTGTTTTTTTCTGTGATCCAATTGTTGTTGGCAATTTGATCTCAGATTATTCTGCCTTTTCTAAATCTGTCTTGTACATCTGGAAGTTCTCAGTTCATGTACTGTTGAAGCCTAGCTTGAAGGATTTTGAGCATTAATTTGCTAGTATGTCAAATGAGAGCAACCATATGATAGTTTGAGCATTCTTTGACATTGCCTTTCTTTGGGATTGGAATGAAACTTTCCAAGAATAAGGACATTCTCTATATAACCATGACTCCATCACCCCTCAGAAAATCAACATAATTCAGGAACATTTTTCAATGTACAGACCATTTTCATATTTTCCTAATTCTTTGAAAAATGTTCTTTATAACTAGGAAATAGTATATCCTAGCTTGCCTGAGACATCCCCATTTATTTTCTGTTGTCTGGTGTAACTGTTTATGGTATTCTTATTGTCCTTAAAGATGTACTATATTAGATGATATGTAGAAATTATATATAATTTCTTATAAAAATCTAATCAATTAGCTACTGATAGAGCTTTCATATGTCTTTAGTTCATCTTAGTTTAGAAGATTCTCTTCCCCTCTCTGTTCATTACCTTGAATCTTATGAGGAATATAGGCCAAGTTTTTGAAGACTATCTTGTATTCTTGGTGAGTCTGATTCCCAGTGTGGACATCAGGGACACATAAGCAGTACTGATGAGTCATCATTAGTATTATAAAGAAGCTCTCCATGTTATTTTAATGTGCACACAAAGTTTAGAACCATTGTTCTAAGCCACAGGAATAAATTAGAAAAAGAAAAAAGAAGAGTTAAAAATTAGAATTTTGGAGAAATCCTTCGCAATTTACCACACACTCAGTTGGAGACAGATTTACTAAGGAAGACTCCTACAAAGGAATTTCCTACTGAAATTTGTCTAATCTACATATCATTATCTGGGCCTCCCAAATTTCTCTAGGCCTTAAAAGCCTGTGAATACATATACAAGGTGACACTACCAAAAATGGAAATTTAAAAACATAGAACCCCAATACTCTACAATATACTTTCTCCTCCCGTATATTTCTAGAAATTCTTATTGCTGCTGTTTCAGTTGCAGCTTTCCTGAACACTATGATCTCTGATTATAGAAAGCTGTTGCTTTGCCAGGCATGGTGATCATTCTCATTGTTCTGCCAATGCTCTTCTTGATAACCTCAGTATTTCTAGTTTTATGGTGCCCAAGTTTGGGGGCAATCATTGACCAATCCTAATAGGTCTCTCCTGTTTGTGTTATACTCTATAAGATAGGACAAGGCTTAAGAAGTTTGTGATCTTAATGTTTTATAGAATTGGAAGAAACTTCTCATTCCAATTAATTTCCCACTCCTGATGTGCAAGAAACTGACCAGAGAGATGAATTCCATTCTAAAGCCAGAGCCACTTCTCCCCTCTCAACTTTGAAGATAATGACTTTCTTATTGGGTAAAACTCATGTGTCTAGTCTGTTCTCTTGGGATTCTCCTGGTTGAATAATTAGATCCATATAACTTGCCTCATACGACTTAGTATCTATTAGGTGGGCTGATCAGTTTTCACTTCAGTGGTTTTATTATTAATTTGAAGTCTTACTCATACAATTCCTTAAAGGATAGTGGAGTCATAGTGTATGCAAATTTAACTTTCTCAAATTCAGCTAATGTCTCCACTATTCCACTCCGTGTATACCTATCCTAGTGCAGAAGAGGAAACAAGGATCTGCTTTATTCAGTTGGTCTCTTTTCTCCTAAGAACTTTTATGGTGTGAGCATTTCTCCAAGCTGAGATGCCTCTTGTGTTTAAAAATACTTTGTTCTGCCTTATGGAAAAACTTAAGGAATTTCCAAGATGAATTTCTCTATACTAGATCTTTACCCTATACGTTGACCTCAGCATCTGTGACCACCTCCCTCCGCCCCAAACCTTGTGCTTGTTCTGAATCTGCCCTCAGCTTCACTCCTTACACTTTTCCTGCCCTGCTGAGTCACACACAGGCTGATCTTAGCTGGCTGCATCTCCCAGTCTCTTTTCCATTGGGGTTTTGCTATGGGGATGTTCTGCCCAATATTAAAAGACAGGGGAAAGGAGATGTTGCAGTGTTTTCTCCCTCTGATTCAGCCTCAGACGGTGTAGAGGCTGGTGTCAGATCTCATATTTGCCTTCAGTCTTTCTGATTCAGATTCTTCTGATTTTCCTGGGCCCCTGATTTTCAGTAATACCTCCTGATCTCTCAGTCATTTCACTCTAGAGGCAAGTAGGACTTCCTGCTGTTAATCTCTGGATGACTTGCTAGTTTGACTCTAACCCTCTTCTGTCACTTTTGCAACCATTTTACTACATTAATTTCTGTTTATGACTTGCAGTGGATTTATTTTTCTTATTAAACCATCATTGACAACTTCTTGTTATTAGAAGTCACTTCAACTGTCAGGCTTTCAAAGTGGGTTTGCAGGATTGGGCTTCTTTCTTATTTGAGTATGACTGTAGAAATGACATCCTTGAAGGTGGAAAATAGGATAATAATAATACCTGACATGCAGTGGCTTAAATTACTTAAATTAACCCATGCTTTAATGGAATGAAATGCCATTCAAAGCAAAGCTTTGGGAAAGCAAGTAACCACAGCTCCATACCAGTCTGGTTGTAATGATGATTTCATTACATTTTATTACCACCCTTGGAATATCTGCTTCTGACAGCTTTGAAGAATTTACAGAAAGAAAATTACAGACTCAGGTCTTAAGAGTTCTTTGTTCATGTCATGGTTAGAGAACCACTGAAATGTCATAGGTACCCTAGAATAATATCTAATCTTCTGCAGTGGCAGAGAAGATATAAGAGGATCAGACCCCCCAATCCAATGGAATACAATGATAGAAATACAATTTAACTGGAATATACAAACTTGCAAAGGGCCTGATGTTAAAGTTTAACATGTGCAACAGCAGAACATTTTGAAATAGAATTAGTATATAAAGCTTTTCTTGAACAGATTCTGAAGGCACAGTGGAGTGAAAAAATCTCATGCTTGCCTGACACCTACTTCTGCTGCCACTCCTCTATTAATCAATGACTATGGACTTTTATGGGCTTCCCTGGAGGCTCAGAGGTAAAGGAACCACCTGCCAGTGCCTGTCAGTGCAGGAGATGTGGGTTCCATCCCTGGGTTGGAAAGATCCCCTGGGGAAGAAAACGGCAATGCATTTCAGTATTCTTGCCTGGAAAATTCCATGGATAGAGGAGCCTGGTGGACTACAGTCCATGGGGTTGCAGAGTTGGACATGACTTCGCGACTAAACCACCACCACCATGGCCTGTCATGAACTCTTTATGATCAGCAGATGGAGGAAGAAATAGTTGGTCTTGGTTTACACAGAATTTGCATGATATTGTGGCACAGACTTCACAGAGACTGTTGTCAGATTATTCTCTCACTCAGGGATGATCTTGGAGGATGGTGATGGTGCTGAAGACAAAGCTTCCTATAATTAAGACTTTGGACATTATACCTTTTTTTTTTTTTTTTGGTCTAACAAGAGAGACAGCTTGAGGTGAAGTTCTACTCTGATTCATGAAAATGTTTATTTGTCTTCATTGGTCAGAAACGAGAAGAATAAGATTGAAAGACTGATGGCAAATAGGTTTAGAGGAGCTCACAGACTTTGCCAAATAGGTACGCTTGTCTTCTCCAGTATTCTTGTCTGGAGAATCTCATGGACAGAGGATCCTGGTGAGCTATAGTCCATGGGGTTGCAAAGAGTTGGACACAACTGAGCAACTAACTGCTTCTTTCTTATGCTTCCCTTATGTGTGTCCACCTGATAGCTAAGGAGGATCTCACTAATTATGTGGGCAAGATGTCCTGCCACAGAACTGGCAGCCTAGTTTCTCATCCTTTCTGAGTTTGTTTGTTATTGATAGGCTCATGATAAAAATGGCCATATCAGCAGGATGTAGGTTATGCATGGTCTCAACAACAAGGACGTTCCCTCATCAAGGTTGATTTCATTATTGTGTCTGATAAGTGTCCAATTTTTGAACCATAGGGGCCAATACTGAAAGTTCAGGATTGCACCATTTCTAGAGGTACAAGTTCACCTGTTGCAGGTGCATGACATAGGCCCTTTTACATTGTAAAGTGAATTTTCCTTACTGGTATGAACATCTATTCTCTTTTTAAAAATAATGTTCTTAAGGTTCATTCATGTTACAATGTGTAACAGTATTTCCTTTCTTAAGGCTGCATTATATGTATAGACTACATTTTCTGTTTCAGTTTATTCATCAGTGGACATTTAGATTGGGTGCACAGCTTAGCTATTGTGAATAATGCTGCAATGAATGTGGAGGTGTAGATCTCTCTTTGAGATTCTGATTTCAGCTGTTTTAGATATATACCCAGAAGTGGAATTACTGGATTAAACATATATTCTTGATATGAATTTCTTTTATATCTACCATGCTTCTGTGAGCACCACCACAAAATTCTCAGATGTTATCCCACATAACATTGCTTCTGACCAAGGGATGTTTTTCTGCAAAGGAAGGGGAACAGTGGGCTCACTCTCAGGGAGTTCTCTGATCTAAGTGCAAACTCCATTATCCAGATGAAGTGGAACTGAAAGAAGGGTGAGTAGCCTAGTAAAGACAGTTATGATATTTGATAGAATAGCAGGTGAAGCTGAAATGTTCTCCTACAGCATATAGTATATTCTTTGAATCAACCATACCTAATAGGATGCTAATTCTTTCAAAGCCATTATTCACAAGTCCTGGATCCAAGAAGTAGAAGTGAAATATGTCCCTCTCACTATTACACGAAATAACTGATTCAGAGACATTGCTCTCTTAGTTTCTGCAATCTTGTGCAAGTATCTACTATGACACCCCAAAACAGGCCCATTAAACTGGAAGTTAAATCTACAACCTGACCATTTTCAGAGACACAAAGACTCATACCTCTGAAATAAAAGGCATCAACGAGCTTATAGTATTACATGTTGTTTGTTGTTTAGTCACTAAGTCATATCCGACTCTTTTGTGACCACATCGTTATTATAGCGGTAATTATTTCAAATCAACAAGGGAAAACTGGGTTGCTGCTCTAAAATAAGAGCAAGAAATACCATGGGATTCTCTGGAGTTCATTTCTTCTCTGGCTCATAAAAATGACTGGTCTAATAAAGGCAAAATCATTAAGAATTCAGACCCTTCTGGAATTAAGGTTTGGGATGCTTCTTGATGTAAAGAATCCTAGCCAGATGATTTGAGAGCAAGGGTAACATAAAATGAGTAGTGGGAAGAGTGACAATGTAACAGGTAACAAGAGTAGCAAGTAACAGGCTGATCTGAGAGCAAGGATAACATAGAATGAGTAGTGANTGTGGTGGATTCATGTCAATGTATGGCAAAGCCAATAGAGTATTGTAAAGTAAAATAAAGGAAAAAAAAGAATAAATTAATGTATAAATGAAAATTTTAGTTCCTACCTGAGCACTTTCCTCTCTACAAACCTCTTATACCAAAACTACATCATGGCTAGTGTGTATCTAGGAATCTGTGTAAAACATCAGACCACCTTCCTAGAAGTGAAGCAAAAATATGGTGAAAGAAATAGGATTTGGAGGTGTAGATGGATGCCTGCAGGGGAGAAAAGAGGTAAATATCAATCTCCCTTATGCTAAAAACAAACCAAACTTCTGGGTGAGATTGACTGAATTATGAATCAACAAGTGAACAGACAAAAACCCAGCAAATACAGCTTGTAACATTGAATACTCACTTCGTTCCTTGTTTTCCTATTGAGTAGATCCCCAGACTTACAACATCAGCCTCTCGTGTTGCAGTACACCCAGCTGGCAGTCTGCTGGGCAGAAACAGAGAAGAGCGTGCACATAACTGTCAATTCTCACATTATCCTCTTCCTCTTTTCCCTCCCCTCCTCTATCCCATTCCTTTCTTGTCTCTGTGGATCAAACTGCAGCACATACACTTAGCAACTGACATAATTTTATTATTGATCCATTGACTTTAGGTACTGGGGCTACAGCTCCATTAGTAGCTGCAACTGGGTACTCCCCTGAGCCCAGGATTCAAAGAGGAGACACTTTAATCTTGACATGTAAATTGCTCAGAGGGAGGCAAGAGACTGCTGTATCCATTACTCCTATTATTGCCCAATTTGTCAGCAACTCAGAAAGCAGAGCAGCTCTATTACAAGTCAAAGGAGACATAAGATCATCCCCAAGGCGAGAGAAGAGGAGATGAGTTGGAAGAAATTGGTATATTACTGGAGGCCAAATGACAAAATTATGAAGCAAAGGGAGTCCTATAATCCTCCAAAAGGTGGAACTGGGGAGAGAAAAAAGGGGAAAAAAGTATGTGCATGCCCATAAATAGTGTATCTATGGAAATTTATATTGTTTCATCCTCTGTGTGTGTATATGTGTGTATTTTTATCTCCAAAGCATTGTTATAGAACTGGTATCAATGAAGGAGAAATTTCACCAAAGTTTTTTTGATTCAGTAACTAAAGAAGTGGGTAAAATGCTTTTAATTTGATCTTTAACAACAATGGCTACCAGCAGACTATCAGAGAGAATGAATAAAAAAGTCTTGCTGAAAAGGTCACACACACACACACACACACACACACACACACACCCCGCATCACACACACCTGGAACAACCCAGTTGCTGTTACATTGAAATGCAAATTCTCTTCTCTTTATAAAGGAGCTCCTGTCTGCAAACTAGTCTGCTTGCTCACTCCTTGTTTTATCTGGCACTGATCCCTAAACAAAAATCAATCTCCAATTCGTTTTAATGTTTAGTACTAAATCTAGAAACTGAAACCAAACATGGGAGTCTCATATTTATTATGGAAACTCTTTTATCTGGCTGGAGGGCAACCTTCTAATCAAGGGAATGAATAAACAGTCATTTACTTACTTTCAGGGAATAGAGGAGACAGCTCAATCTTCTTGAAGCCCAGGCAAACCGAAGGGGCTTCAAATTTGTAAGTCAAAGCATTAGCAGCTTGCTAATCTAGCTTGGCGTTTATTAAGAAGTAAAAAATTTAGAATTACTCTGTTTACCTATGGAGGTTACAGGTAGGAGCAGAATTACTTGATTTTCTTTCTTTGTGGAAGAAAAATTTCCAGTAATTGAGACAAAGGCTTTGGGGGCATATATTCAGAGGAGCTTTTGTTGTTGATGTTTAGTCGTTAAATCCTGCATGACTCTTTTGTAATCCCATGGACTATAGCCTACCAGGCTCCTATGTCCATGGGATTTCCCAGACAAGAGTACTGGAGTGGGTTGCCATTCCTTTCTCCAGAGGATCTTCCTGACCCAGGGATTGAACCTGCATCTTCTGCTTGGCAGGCAGATTCTTTACCACTAAGCCACCTAGGAAGCCCCATGAAGTTTTATACATATATATATATTCACTACCTAAAAGTTGAGAGCAATGACAGTTACATTTTATTCAGTTGGAAATTTTGGGACTTCAAGCCCAGAATACAGCATATCTACTAACCCTGAGAGAACTGCTCCAAGAAGGTGAGGGGAGGAACAAGGTTATATAGAAGTTTTACAACAAAGGACAGGTGCTGAGCATCAAAGGATTATTGTTAATGAAAGGGAATAAGATATCCCAAGTTAAGGAATTCGACATTTTCCTATGTATGGGAAGATGTAAGTGTCAACTCACTGAAGTCATTACTTTCATAAGTATCTCAGCTATCTAGGGCCAGTGTCCTGTGTTTTTCCGCATCCTGAGCTTCCTTGGGGGTCACCACAGGGAGTGACTGCAGCCCTGATGTCTGTGAGCTTGTAGGTATTCTTCCCCTTCCTGAGTGTCCGTAGGGTTCAGGAACTCACAGTGGAGTGCTGAATTACAGATGCCTGTGACATCCTTGTTTACTGATATTGCAGGAAATATTCCATTTCTCTCTCTCTCAGGAAAGTATGTATATTTTGATGATTCTCAAATGTTCCAAAAAGTAAATAAGAAATTCAGAAACCTAAACAACGAAAGGATTGTAGTGTTAACATCACTGTATGTTCAGAGGTATGGTGTTCTGGTTCAGTTCAGTTCAGTTCAGTCGCTCAGTTGTGTCCAACTCTGTGTGACCCCATGACCTGCAGCACACTAGGCCTCCCTGTCCATCACCAACTCCAGGAGTCCACCCCTACCCATGTCCATCGAGTCGCTGATGCTATCCAATCATCTCTTCCTCTGTTGTCCCCTTCTCCTCCTGCCCTCAATTGTTCCTAGCATCAATGCCTTGTTAAATGAGTCAGTTCTTTGCCTCAGGTGGCCAAAGTATTGGAGTTTCAGCTTTAGCATCAGTCCTTCCAATGAACATTTAGGACTGATCTCCTTTAGGAGGGACTGGTTGTATCTCCTTGCAGTCCAAGGGATTCTCAAGAGTCTTCTCCAACACCACAGTTCAAAAGC
>SJYV01053399.1:0-12720 GCA_006410875.1 Neotragus pygmaeus
ATGATGTATTCTGAGTGTGCTACACATATGTGACACTGGAATGTCACATTTAAGAAAAGTTATCAAAATAGCATTTATGAAATCAAATTAAATGAACTGCTGTGAATATTAAAAAAAAAATCCATAAAATTCAGAATATTTTATTTGTTTCTTTCCAGCCGTGATTCTGGTATGCTTGTGTAGGGTGCTTTTTTCCCTCCCCNCATGGGATTCTCCAGGAAAGAATACTGGAGTGGGTTGCCATTTCCTTCTCCAGGGGATCTTCCCAACCCGGGGATTGAACCCGGGTCTCCCACATTAGAGGCAGATGCTTTAGCCTCTGAGCCACCAGGGAAGCACAGTGTGGGTAAAAGTGCACAAAATAAACAGTCTTATACCTACTGGGAGTATTTCCCAGAACAACTTTTCTGAGAAACAATCTCATCTCATATATTTAAAAAAAAAACCTTAAAAAATAATACATACACTTTGACCTAGTGTGTTACTTTGTACTGGTCTATCTAGAGGCAATAAAAATTTTGACAAAGATGAATATACATGTGTATCATTGTGGCATTACTTTTAACAGCAAGATATTGGAAACAACCTACACATTCAATGTTTGGAAAATGATTGAAAGCATATTGGCACATCCTTCTGCTTTTGGGAGATTCTCTCCTTTATCTGTGCCTTTTTCTGAGTTACCTAACTTATCTTCATCTTTGTTTCTTCAAATGCAAAACGGGGTTAATAATATCTATTCCAGGGTATTTTTTAGAGTAAATATGATGATGTATTCTGAGTGTGCTACACATATGTGACACTGGAATGTCACATTTAAGAAAAGCTATCAAAATAGCATTTATGAAATCAAATTATATGAACTGCTGTGAATATTAAAAAAAAATCCATAAAATTCAGAATATTTTATTTGTTTCTTTCCAGCCGTGATTCTGGTATGCTCGTGTAGGTTGCTTTTTTCCCTCCCCATGCNGCTATCAAAATAGCATTTATGAAATCAAATTATATGAACTGCTGTGAATATTAAAAAAAAATCCATAAAATTCAGAATATTTTATTTGTTTCTTTCCAGCCGTGATTCTGGTATGCTCGTGTAGGTTGCTTTTTTCCCTCCCCATGCCTGACTGAATTAGGAGTCTGGATTCCACGAGAGCTGAGCTCCATTAGCTATTTGCATGAAAGTTATCATGACAGATGGCATGATAATTTGTAGAAGGAAAATGGTAACCTCCCTGGTGCTGGAAGTTCCTTCCTTGGAAAAGGAAACGGCAACCCACTCCAGTATTCTTGCCTGGAGAATTCCATGGACAGAGGAGCTTGGCAGGCTATATAGTCCATGGGATCTCAAAGAGTTGGACAGGACTGAGTGACTATCTTTCTATCAAGGCAAACAAGGCTCCTTTCCCAAAAGTAGAAACAAATTTACACACAAGTGNAACTGCCTTATGACCCAGCAATCCCACTGCTGGGCATACACACTGAGGAAACCATAATTGAAAGAGACATGTGTACCCCAATGTTCATCGCAGCAGTGTTTCTAATAGCCTAGACATGGAAGCAACATAGATGTCCATCATAGATGGACATCCATAGATGAATGGATAAGAAAGCTGTGGTACACAATGGGGTATTCAGTTCAATTCATTTGCTCAGTCGTGTCCGACTCTTTGCGACCCCATGAATCGCAGCACGTCAGGCCTCCCTGTCCATCACCAACTCCAGGAATTCATTCAGACTCATGTCCATCAAGTCAGTGATGCCATCCAGCCATCTAAACCTCTGTCATCCCCTTCTCCTCCTGCCCCCAATCTCTCCCAGCATCTGAGTCTTTTCTAATGAGTCAGCTCTTCGCATTGGGTATTACTCACCATTAAAAAGAATACATTTGAATCAGTTCTAATGAAGTGGATGAAACTGGAGCCAATTATACAGAGTGAAGTAAACCAGAAAGAAAAACACCAATACAGTATATTAATTCATATATATGGAATTTAGAAAGATGGTAATGAAGACCATGTATGTGAGACAGCAAAAGAGACACAGATATATAGAATAGTCTTTTGGATTCTGTGGGAGAGGGAGAGGGTGGGATGATTTGGAAGAATGGCATTTAAACATGTATAATATCATATAAGAAACAAGTCAGCAGTCCAGGTTTGAGGCAGGATACAGGATGCTTGGGGCTGTTGCACTGGGATAACACAGAAGGATGGTATGGGGAACACGTGTACACCTGTGGTAGATTCATGTTGATATGGCAAAACCAATACACTATTGTAAAGTAATTAGCTTCCAATTAAAATAATAATTTAAAATTTTAAAAAGTTATCCAAGTTGGTCATAACTTTCCTTCCAAGGAGCAAGCATCTTTTAATTTCAAGTCTGCAGTCACCATCCGCAGTGATTTTGGAGACCAAAAAAATAAAATATATCACTGTTTCCCCATCTGTTTGCCATGAAGTGGTAGAACCAGATGCCATGATCTTAGTTTTCTGAAGGTTGAATTTTAAAGCAACTTTTTCACTCTCTTCTTTCACTTTCATCAGGAGGCTCTTTAGTTCTTTGCTTTTTGCCGTAAGTGTGGTATCATCTGCATATAGGAGGTTATTGATATTTCTCCCCAAAAACTTGATTCCAGTTTGTGCTTCATCCAGTCTGGCATTTCTCACGATGTGCTCTGCATATAAGTTAAATAAACAGGGTAACAAAATACAGCTTTGTCACACTCCTTTCCCAATTTTAAACCAGTCTGTTTTTCCCTTTTCAGTTCTAACAGTTAATTGTTGACTTGCATACAGGTTTCTCAGGAGGTAGATCTGATGGTCTGGTATTCTCACCTCTTGAAGAATTTTCATAATTTGTGGTGATCCACACAGTCAATGGCTTTGGCATAATCAATAAAAGAGAAGTAGATGTGTCCTGGAACTCTTTTGCTTTTTTCATGATCCAACAGATGTTGGCAATTTTATCTGCTTCCTCTCCCTCTTCTAAATCCAGATTAAACATCTGGAATTTCACAGTTCATGTCCTATTGAAGCCTGGTTTGGAGAATTTTGAGCACTACTTGCTATTTTGTGAGATAAGTACAATTGTGCAGTAGTTTGAGCAGTCTTCGGCATCGCCTTTCTTTGGGATTGAAATGAAGACTGACCTTTTCCAATCCTGTGGCCACTGGTGAGTTTTCAAAATTTGCTGGCATATTGAGTGCAGCACTATCACAGCATCATCTTTTAGGATTTGAAATAGCTCAACTGGAATTCCATCACCTCCACTAGCTTTGTTTGCAGTGATGCTTCCTAAGGCCCACTTGACTTCACATTGCAAGATGTCTGGCTCTAGGTGAGTGATCACACCACTGTGATCATCTAGGTTGTGAAGATCTTTTTTGGATAGTTCTTTTGCATATTCTTTCCACCTCTTCTTAATATCTTCTTCTGTTAGGACCATACCATTTCTGTCCTTTATTGTCCTGTATTGTGCCCATCTTTCCATGAAAATTTCCCTTGGTATCTCTAATTTTCTTGAAGAGATCTCTAGTCTTTCCCATTCTATTGTTTTCCTCTATTTCTTTGCATTGATCACTGAGGAAGGCTTTCTTATCTCTCCTTGCTATTCTTTGGAACTCTGCATTCAATGGGTGTGTTTTTCCTTTTCTCCTTTGCCTTTTGCTTCTCTTCTTTTCATAGCTGTTTGTAAGGTCTCTCAGACAGTCATTTGATCTTTTTGCATTTCTTTTTCTTGGGGATGGTCTTGATCACTGCCTCCTGTACAATGTCACAAATCTCTATCCATAATTCTTTTTTTAATATAAATTTATTTATTTTAATTGGAAGTTAATTACTTTACAATATTTTATTGGTTTTGCCATACATCAACATGTATCTGCCACAGGTATACACGTGTTCCCCATCCTGAACCCCCCTCTCTCCTCCTTCCCCATACCATCCCTCTGGGTTGTCTCAGTGCACCAGCCATATACACAATGGAGTATTACTCAGCCATTAAAAGTGCATCCATAATTCTTTAGGCACTTTATCAGATCCAACCCCTTGAATCTGTTTGTCACTTCCACTGTATAGTTCTAAGCAGTTTGATTTAGGTCATACCTGAATGGGCTCATGGTTTTCCTACTTTCTTCAAGCTAATCTGAATTTGGCAATAAGGAGTTAATGATATGAGCCTCAGTCCGCTCCCAGTCTTGTTTTTGCTGACTGTATAGCTTATTTCTGATGCTGGGAGGGATTGGGGGCAAGAGGAGAAGGGGTCGACAGAGGATGAGATGGCTGGATGTCATCACTGACTCGATGGACATGAGTTTGAGGGAACTCCAGGAGTTGGTGATGGACAGGAAGGGCTGGCATGCTGCGATTCATGGGGTTGCAAAGAGTCGAACATAACTGAGCGACTGAAATGAACTGAACTGATCTGATAGCTTATCCATCTTTGGCTGCAGAGATTATAATCAATCCAATTTCAGTAATGACCATCTGGTGATGTCCATGTGTAGAGTCTTCTCTTGTATTGTTGGAAGAGGGTTTTTGCTATTATCAATACGTTCTCTTCACAAAACTCTGTTACCCTTTGCCCTGCTTCATTCTGTACTCCAAGACCAAATTTGCCTGTTATTCCAGGTATGTCTTGACTTTGTACTTTTGTATTCCATTCCCCAATAATGAAAATGACATCTTTTTTAAGTGAAAGATGAACTCCCAGGGTTGTAGCTTTATTCAATATGTCATTCCAGTTTTCTATGGCCAAACAGAAGTTTTATTTGTCAGCTACTGAGAGATGTATGTTAATGTATGCCATTAAGATACTGGATTTTTCTATTTATTTTTAAATTTTTGATTTTTTTTTGTTAAATATAGTTTGAAATCTTGTTACTGGATGTGCCCAGATTTAAGGCATAATGTCTTTCTCTTAGTTTGAAAATATTTCCTTTTGAAGCATCTCTCATTAACAATGATTTATTTATAACTTAAAGTCCAGTTTATCTGATATTAATATAGTTATTCAAGATTTTTCTTTTCCTTTTTTTAAATTCATCAGTTGGCTGGAACAATATTTTTTATTATTCACCTTATTCACTATATTTTCTTATTTTTAAAATGTTTTATATAAGCCACTAAACTAAATTTTTGTTCATTTGTTTTAATCTGGCTTCACATTTTGTTGTTTATTTTTAACTGTTGGGGGAGTGTGTAATTTCCTCAGTTCTGTCTCACCACAGCAAAAATTTGAAATGGCAGACTAGTGTTACTGCTCAGCTACAGCTCAGTTTTATTTGGCAAGCAAAGGAAAAATACATCCTCAAGGCATGAGGGCGGGCCAACCCCAAAGAGGCGAGTAGCTCAATTTTGACACCTCTTTTTATGCATTTTTTTCTCTTTCTCTTGAAACTTCCCTATGTAAATTGGGCTAGCCAGGAGGGCTGTTTATTTCACTCGAGGTTCTCACTCTGGACCTTGGACCTTCCTTTGTTCTATTTTCATAGGCTTTTCCCATATGTCTTTTAGCCACCACTATTTTGGACTCTTTTTTCTATTCTAACTGCCTAGTTTACTGATACATTCATAAATAATTACTGATACATTTCTATTTAAGTCATTATCTTGGTACTTGTTTCTTTCTTTCTTTTTTTTCTATTCTCTCCTTCCTTACTTTCTATGAATTATTCATATATTTAATTTTGTTCATTTTATCCTCCATCAATGTTTTATATTACTTTCTTCTATTTTCTTTCATGTTTGCTTTAGATATTATAATTGATTTCATTCCACCTTAAGATATAATTTATCACTTGAAATAGTGGAACAACTTTAAACTCTTTGAGCCTCTTTTGAGTTTTGCTACTTTTGTCTCATATTTAGCCTTATATGGAATTACCATTTTCTTATTAAAGATTTGTGCTTTAAGTCAATTATAAGTTATCTTTCTTGTGCTATTCACTCTTTATTTTCTATTTTACTTCTATAGCCATTAATAGTTTTCTATATGTTTTTAAGCATTGATCTTCAGTTCAGTTCAGTTCATTCGCTCAGTCGTGTCCGACTCTTTGTGATCCCATGAATCTCAGCACGCCAGACCACCCTGTCCATCACCAACTCCTGGAGTTTACCCAAACTCATGTCCATTGAGTCAGTGATGCCATCCAGCCATCTCATCCTCTGTCGTCCCCTTCTCCTCCTGCCCACAATCCCTCCCAGCATCAGAGTCTTTTCCAATGAGTCAACTCTTCACATGAGGTGGCCAAAGTATTGGAGTTTCAGCTTCAGCATCAGTCCTTCCAATGAACACCCAGGACTGATCTCCTTTAGGATGGACTGGTTGGATCTCCTTGCAGTCCAAGGGATTCTCAAGAGTCTTCTCCATCACCACAGTTCAGAAGCATAAATTCTTCGGCATTCAGCTTTCTTCACAGTTCAACCCTCACATCCATACATGACCACTGGAAAAAACATAGCCTTGACTAGAGGGACCTTTTAGGTACTTAAAAATCCTTTCCTAATAATTTCCAAATCAACATCATCTATGGGTCATTTTACTGACTGGTTTGTTTCTTATTTTAGTCATATTCCATTTTCAAGTGTATCTTATCATTAGTGGTTGAACATTGTATCTAAGCAACTGTAGAAGTTCCTAATTATGTTAAATTTATCCACAGAGATTTGCTGTTTTCTTGTAGATTAAATTTAGAGTATGTTGTTGTCATTCAGTTGCTCAGTCATATCTGACTTGTTGCAACTCCACAGGCTGCAACATGCCAGTCTTCCCTGTCTGTCACTATCTCCCTGAATTTGGTCAAATTTACAAATTTAGGTAATTCATATAGAGTTTTATATAATATAGAGTTAATACCCCATCTTAGCACAGTTACAGAGAAGGCAATGGCACCTCACTCCAGTACTCTTGCCTGGAAAATCCCATGGGTGGAGGAGACTGGTAGGTTGCAGTCCATAGAGTCACTAAGAGTCGGACATGACTGAAGTGACTTAGGAGCAGCAGTAGCAGCACAGATAACTCTGCTAAAATTGGTATATTTCATCTTTTCCCTTACTCCTGGGAAATAAACTCTTACTCCTAAGAACTAATTTTTCTCTAATATAAGCTGGAGTCAAAAGCATTTACTAATTCTGATTCCTAGTGCCCCTTACCTTCTGAAATATCTGTGTAGCTCTTTATGTCTTTCAGCTTTGCTTTATTTCAGTTTATTTGAGTCTCTACATGTACAAATGTAGTGCATATATCTATAATTACCACAAGGAAAGACATTCAGTCTTTGGGGTTCATTTCTCTACAGTTTCCTATTTGTGCCTTCATTCTCCTTTCAGCTACTATGGCAGCCCTTTAATCCCAGCCTTGGTCTCACAAAGTACATAATTTCTGTTAGGGCCTTCTCTTTAGCACATTATATTGCAAAATGCCCTGAGTCCCTGAGAATATAAAACTCATCTCATGTGCTTCCTTTCCCTCAAGGACTATACCTCATCCAGACCTTCCTACATTGAATGCTTTTCAATGACTGTCATTTTATGTACATTGTGCAGCTTGTATACTTGTATTTTTGATGGGAGAGATTGTCAGATATGGGCTTCCCTGGTTACTCAGGTAGTAAAGAATCCACCTGCAATGTGGGAGACCTGAGTTTGATCCCTGAGTTGGGAAGATCCCCTGGAAGAGGGCATGGCAACCCACTCCAGTATTCTTGCCTGGAGAATCCACATGGACAAAGGAGCCTGATGAGCTATAGTCCATGGGGTTGAAAAGGGTCAGACACATGACTGAGCAACTAAGCCCACAGCATAGTTAGATATATACCATCCCATCAAATCCCGATTGGAAAGACCACTCCACTTATTTAAGTTGAAAGGTCATGGAAAGTACTTGGAAAAACAGTATATCAATTTGATATTTAACCTAGCTAAATTGAAAATATACATTTTGAAAGAAAGTTGGGAATCTATTAAAAATAGTTTTTCATTCAACCCTATTAAAGACAAAATATATTTATCTATATTATGAGTTATTATATAAAATAAAAAATTGAAAAGACATTTTACATTCATTCTATTAAACAAGATAAATATATCTGAAGAGAATAGTTTCTCAGACAAGGTAACAGCTAAATTTAATAAGTTTGT
The DNA here is from genome assembly GCA_006410875.1 of Neotragus pygmaeus. Lineage (NCBI taxonomy): Eukaryota > Metazoa > Chordata > Mammalia > Artiodactyla > Bovidae > Neotragus > Neotragus pygmaeus. The sequence goes on from SJYV01053399.1 coordinate 8,142, forward strand.
AGAATTATTTGGAGAAGACAATGTCAACCCACTCCAGTACTCTTGCCTGGAAAATCCCATGGACAGAGGAGCCTGGTAGGCTGCAGTCCATTGGGGTCACTAAGATTCAGACACAACTGAGCGACTTCACTTTCACTTTTCACTTTCATGCATTGGATAAGGAAATGGCAACCCACTCCAGTGTTCTTGTCTGGAGAATCCCAGGGATGGGGGAGCCTGGTCAGCTGCCATCTATGGGGTTACACAGAGTTGGACATGACTGAAGAGACTTAGCAACAGCAGCAGCAGCAGAATTATTTCAATTTTGAAGTTGTCTATTTTAGAATAATTTGAAATTACCTAGGTAGAAAATGATCAGTTATAACATGTCAATTATTTTATGATTTGTTTTTGGTCTGTTTGGCTGCATACTATGGCAGAGTTGAGACTGATTTATTTATTTATTTACTAACTCATTTTTACTTGTTCTGTTTATCTTGTATAGATATATGTGTTTATGGTCAAAAGCATATATTTCTTAGAGATGATTTGATTATTACTAGACTTTCAAATCAATTTCTAATTCTTCATTGAACAATGAATAAAAGTAAGAAAAATTTTCAGTTAGTATTTATAATTTATTTTATTTTATTTTTTACTGTGTTGTATGTAGTCTTCTGTAGTTGTAATTCACTGGCTTAGTTGCTTTTTGGCATGTGGATCTTTTAGCTCCCCAACCAGGGGTCAAACTCATCCCCTACATTGGAAGGCAGGTTCTTTACCTTTGGACCACCAGGGCAATTCTAAGCATTCTTTCAGTTTTTTATGAATTATGATTATGATTATAAATGAGGGAATGTTAAAAAGAAAAGTGGCCCCATTGTATCATTGCTTTGAAGAAAAGCACATTTTGTACAGCAGAACCAGTTTTGGTATAGTGCATGTTGACACATGATAATCCAGAAGTAGACTAAGCAATTTTAAAGATATTATTCCTGATTACAGTGAATATTCTGATGTAAGTTGATTGTCCTTCTAATGTATGGAATTCAAATAGCCATAGGATTAGTAATTTATTTTATTCATGTATTAAAAATATTTTAGGCAGAGCTTAACACAATGTTTAATGATTAGTATTCAATAAAAGTGTCTTAGATTCAGGAAAATCTTTTTTCTATTTTTAATTTGAAATTAGCATTTATAATGTATACTGTGTATGGATAAAACAAGTTAATACAGAGATTTTAAAACTTTCTGGTTAATTTATGATGTCTGATATCCTGGTAAGTCATATATCACAATATCTATGCCACTTACATTTCAATCAACTTTCTATTTCTCAAAATTTTCTATAAATAAATAAATATATATATGTTATTAAAGATAGTCACTTTCCCAAGTAAATGTTATTCATGTAATAAAATATTAATTAGTTTGCATAAATGTAGTGATTAGTTGATTGCAGTTCTTACAGGCTAGGGCTTGGGGTTAATCTTAGGGAATGACTTATTTGCTCACCTTGCAAAGTTATTGAAGCATAGACACAAAGTCTTTTAAAAAGCAATTAGAACCAAGACTATCCTGGGGAAAAAAGTGTATTAAAAGGGACAAGCTTCAATGAATCAAATGCTCTTTTGTTATTCCCATCAACTCTTCCTTTCTTAAATGTGCTTCAGCTAATCATTAGCATTTTATGATAGACTCTAAGAAATTATTTGAAAAGAATCACATATGGCATATGAAATTATGGCACATTCAGAAATAAAATATGACATGATATCTGTATCTCTATGCCATGTAAAATTATGTAGTCAACACCAAATAGGTAATATTATTTAAAGTTATCTTTAAAACTTGCTAATGAGGCAGATCATTACTTAGAAATAATACACATATATTCAAACTAAGAGAAAAGACATTACTAATGTGCTATAAATAATATGGTACTTAGAATCCAATAATGCACATTCTGTCACCTCATAGTTCAGCCAGTCTAAGCTTCACATCCAGGATTAATCCTAAGTGTTCCAATATATTTAACTTTCCTAAAAAAGAATAAATTCTACCTTAAAATAATTGAAGGCCTCAAAAATACTATAGATTGTATAGCAGACATTTGGTGTAACAGACATTTCTTTAAGATAAAAATTTCAGAGTTTGTTCAAAGTCTTATCCATTGATAAGGTGATGCCATCCAACCATCTCATTCTCTGTTGCTCTCTTCTCATCCTACCCTTAGTCTTTCCCAGCATCAGGCATGGTACTTCTCAGTGAGTTGGCTTTTTGCATCAGGTGACCAAAGTATTGGAGCTCCAGTTTCAATATCAGTCCATTCAGGGTTGATTTCCTTTGAAACTGACTGGTTTTACCTCCTTTCAGTCCAAGAGACTCTCAAGAGTCTTCTCCAACACCACAATGCGAAAGTATCAATTCTTTGCTGCTCAGCCTTCCTTAGGGTCCAACTCATACTCCTGTACATGATTACTGGAGAATCCATTGCTCTAGCTATACCAATCTTTATTGAGAAACTGATATCTCTGCTTTTTAACATGCTGTCTAGTTTTGTCATTGCTTTTCTTCCAAGGAGCTATCATCTTTTTCTGGAGTTACTGTCCATAGTGATCTTGGACCCCACAAAAATAAAGTTTGTCACTGTGTCCATTTTTCCCCATCTCTTTGCGATGAAGTGATGGGACTAGATGCCATAATCTTAGTTTTTCAAATGTTGGGTTTTAAGCCAGCTTTTTCACTCTCCCTATTTCCCCCTCATCAAGAGACTCTTTAGTTCTTAACTTTCTGCTGTTAAAGTAGCATCGTTTGTGTGTCTGAGCCTGTTGATATTTCTCCTGGCAATCTTGATTCCAACTTGTGATTCTTTCAGCCTCACATTTTGCATGATGTACTCTGCACATAAAGTAAATATGCAAGGTGACAATATGCAGCCTTGACGTACTCTTTCCCAATATTGAAACAGTTCATTGTTTCATGTCTGGTTCTAACTGTTGCTTCTTGTCCTGCAAACAGGTTTCTTAGGAGGCAGCTATGGTGGTTAGATATTCCCATCTCTTAAGAATTTTTCACTGTTTGTTGCAATCCACTTGTCAAAGGTTTAAGCAAAGTCAACGAAGCAGAAGTAGATGTTTTTCTGGATTTCTCTTGGTTTTTCAACAGTCCAACAGATGTTGACAATTTTATCTCTGGTTTCTCTGCCTTTTCTTCAGTCCAGCTTATACATCTGAACACTTTCCATTCACATCTTGTTGGAGCCTAGCTTGAAGGATTTTGAGCATACCTTGCTAGCATGTGAAATAAGTGTAATTGCATGGTAGTTTGAACATTCTTTGGCATTGCCCTTCTTGGGGTTCGAATGAAAACTTACCTTTCCCAGTTCTATGGCCACTGATGAGCTATATCTTATAACTGCTAAGAGTGAACCAACCTTCCTGATCTTTTCAGGAAAATAAATGTAGTGTATAAATTATTGATATTTTGCTTTTACAGCAGTTATGTAGCTACTATAAAAAGGAACTCAAGTTTAGAGGAATGAGGGGAAAAATGTTGCAGACAATCTGAACATTAATTTCATTGTTAAAACACACACACACACACACACACACACACACACACACACAATTCAATAGATATCAGTTAGTCTTAGAATCCATAAGCNAGAACTTAAGTTTAGAGGAATGAGGGGAAAAATGTTGCAGACAATCTGAACATTAATTTCATTGCTAAAACACACACACACACACACACACACACACACACACACACAATTCAATAGATATCAGTTAGTCTTAGAATCCATAAGCTGGCATAAACTATAGAACTCAGAGACTCCTCTTTTTCCCAATACAGCCACATCTTCTGCTAGGGAGAATATACTCTTGCATATTTGCCTAGGTATTGCAGTGCTGTCTTCTGACCTTGAAAATATAAAGAACATGGAGAAGCTCCTTCCTACCAGAGATCTGTTATAGAGTTCTGTAAAGCCTAAGTGTGATACTCTGGAATAATAGAATTTAGGAGTTTATGAGCATTCTGCCACTGCTAATTATGAGTTTTCCCTCGGTAGACTTCATATTTTCACGTGGTCATAGTAGTCTGAGTGCATTGGTACTTCAAGTGAGAAATTTTCAAGTTGATGTTGTGGGAGCTCAGAGCAACTATAAGGCAGGATCTGGCTTGGCATCTTAGCTTGAGAGCCATGCTGGAAACAGGGAGTATACAATCCCAGGAATTCAGTGAGATGTTACTAGAGTGAGGTGTATGTCATGAAACCGGGGTTTGCTCTGAAATTTAAAAAAAAAAAAAAAAAAAGGAAAAAATTGCACCTGTCAATCAACAGAAGACACAGCACAGGCATTGATGTTAAGAACTCAAGCAAATTAAGAAAAAGAGTTAGACACAACTGAACACAGAGAAAGTAAACTAGAAGACACATTTGAAGAAAATTAGCCAGAATTCATCTGAGAGGCTCAAGATTAAAGAGAGAAATAATCATGTGCCAAAGAAAAATAAAGTTTCAAATGTACTTCAAAGGACTTTTGTATGAAGACATCAAAGAAAATGGTGAGGCAGTATTAAAAAAAAAAAA
>SJYV01053401.1:0-27176 GCA_006410875.1 Neotragus pygmaeus
TACACAATGACCACAGGAAGAATAAACCATCAGGCAAAATCATTTGGAAATGCATTGTTAATGGTGACTTAGGAAGTACATGCAGAAATCGGAGACCAGAGTAAAGCCTCAGCTAGAGTGGACAGAATTAAATTAGATATTAACAGATATATAGGGCTTCCCTGGTGGCTCAGACGGTAAGGAAGTTACCTGCAATGTGGGAAACCTGGGTTCAGTCCCTGGGTTGGGAAGATCCCCTGGAGGAGGGCATGGCAACCGACTCCACTATTCTTGCCTGGAGAATTCCCGTGAATGGAAGAGCTTGGAGGGCTACAGTCCATGGGGTACAAAGAGTTGGACACAACCAAATGATTAAGCACAGCACAGCCCAGATACATAACTATATTTTAATTTCTCTGGCACGACCACAAAGTGGGGGAATTGACTGAAAAGTGCTTGTTCTTGTTTAAAAAGATACTATCCAAGCTAAAGACATGATTCAAATATACAAATGATCTAGCAGGACGTGAATAAACTCTCAAGTCCTTATAATTCTACTCTGATACTCCCATCATTAACTCATTGTCTGATTTGTAATCTGAACCTGCTCTTACAAAACTATGAGACACACACAGCTATACATGACATTGTGTGTGGCCTTTTGTATAACCACATCATCATGGAGGGCTATGGGACGTATTCCAGTTACCTGCTGCAGTGCCGCAAACCACCCCAAACATTACTGATTTGAAAGTTTTTTCTAGATATATTTTGCTCAGAAATTTGCAATTTAACTGAATTTTGGTGGAGACTGCTAATCTTGGCCCCGTGGCAGCAGCTGGGGAGGCTCAAAAACCAGTTCTGAAGGCTGATGTTGACGCAAAAGACAAGTGGTGGGAAGGCTGATCTGCTGGGTGAGGGGACAGCTGGTGCCTGAGTCGCCTCTGCCTATTTCCATGTGGCTTCGCCATGTGGTCTCTCAGGCATTTCCCAGGGTGGTTAAGGGCTCCTCGTGAACATGTTCCAAAGAGAAAGCCAAGCAGACACCACCTGACTCCTGTGGTTTTCATTTACTTGGGTGATTTAATTACCTCCAGTTACCCACCCCCTCTCCTTCCCTCTGTTTCTTTTAACACAGAGATTGTCTTTCATGATCATGAAGGGTTTGGTTATTCTTTTATTGTCCTTTAGTTTTGTTTAGTTGTTGTTTTTTTTTTTTTTTGAGGGTCACCAGTGTTGGAGAAGACTCTTGAGAGTCCCTTGGACTGCAAGGAGATCCAACCAGTCCATTCTGAAGGAGATCAGCCCTGGCATTTCTTTGGAAGGAATGATGCTAAAGCTGAAACTCCAGTACTTTGGCCACCTCATGCGAAGAGTTGACTCATTGGAAAAGACTCTGATGCTGGGAGGGATTGGGGGCAGGAGGAGAAGGGGACGACTGAGGATGAGATGGCTGGACGGCATCACTGACTCGAAGGACGTGAGTCTGAGTGAACTCTGGGAGTTGGTGATGGACAGGGAGGCCTGGCGTGCTGCGATTCATGGGGTTGCAAAGAGTTAGACAAGACTAAGCGACTGAATTGAACTGAACTGAACTGTGATATCTGTGGTAGAATTCATACTAATTTAGTTGTGACAGTTGGAGAGAAAATGTGGAAAATTCAGAATAAATCACATTTCTCAATACAATTTCATTCCATTATTACTAAAGGACTATGCTTTAAACTGCATGAAATCAAAAGATGCTTGCTCCTTGGAAGAAAAGTTGTGACAAACCTAGGCAGTGTATTAAAAAGCAGAGACATTACATTTCCTACAAAGGTCCGTCCATATAGTCAAAGTTATGGTTTTTCCAATATTTTGGCACCTGATGTGAAGAGTCAGACAAGACTGAACAACTGAACTGAACTGATGGTTTTACCAGTAGTCATGCACGGTTGTGAGAGCTGGACCATAAAAAAGGCTGAGCAGCAAAGAATTGATGCCTTCAAACTGTGGTGCTGGAGAAGATTCTTGAGAGTCCCTTCGACAGCAAGATCAAACCAGTCAATTCTAAAGGAAATCAACCTTGAACACTCAGTGGAAAGACTGATGCTGAAGCTTCAGTACTTTGGCCACCTGATGTGAAGCACCGACTCATTGAATAAAGACCCTGATGTTGGGAAAGATTGAAAGCAGGAGAAGGGGATGACAGAGGATGAGATGGTTGGATGGCATCACCAACTCAATGGACATGAGTTTGAGCAAACTCTGGGAGATGGTGAAGGAAAGGGAAGTTGACGTGCTGCAGTCCATGGGGTTGCAAAGAGTTCAACAGGCCTAAGTGACTGAACAACAACAAATATTTTAAACAGTGCATCATAATCGGAATTAGTGGACTATAATTCCTAGCTTGTAGTAATCATGACTTTGTAGCATTCTGACTAACCCTCTGGTATGGGTAATCTCTCCATTATTTTCTCTATTGGGATCCAATAGTCACAGAGTTCATCAGGTTGTCCCATAACCAAGACTGAAAACCCCTATTCTTCAGCGGCAACTTCTTTATCACAGTTCAGTTGACTCTACTTATTTCATAAGAGTAAACACAAGTCATCTCTAAGGAGCTTCTTTAGCTGAGTTCCAATAAAATGTACTTTTTGTATCTCTACTGTTGTGGTTTTATTCTTATGCAGCCATATGCTGTAACCACATAGCTCAGCAGTGTAGACTCCTCTCCATTTATATCTGCCTTTATCCATATGAGATAAACATCTCATCACCAAAGTACGTGACCGAACTGCAGTCCTTAGGCAACGAATTTATTTAAAGCATTTCATTATTCAATCAAGAAAATGTCCAAATTGAAATGCATGCATTATAATAATTAGTAGTACTCACTATTAAATACTAAGTTAGAATTGATTCTCTGAATGTTCTCCATATATTGCACATTGTACTAAGTGATCTGAATTTTAACTGTTTAACATAAAGCCATTTAATGACATAATTGTGAACATCAGTGTAAGTTTTAATGGAATGGTAAAAGCACATGGAGAAACAGTTCTTTGAAATGGCTTGTTTTTATAAGGCAGGTATAAAACTAATAAACGAGATAACTGTGAGGGAAAATGACAGTGCTAAGGTCCAGGAAAACACTGAATTTCTGAATAAGGTATGAAAATCTACAGCTATAAACAGTTGCATGATCCCAATAGACTACTGCTTACTTTTTAAACTCAGGAAGATTTATTGAGTCCTGAATCTCCACAAACACTCAGCGTAACTTCCTAAGTGATGCACCTGATGTGCTCTACAAATGGAGAGCAGAAAGAACACAGACGTTAGCAAACATGCACTTAGAAATAGCCATTCTAGCTTGCTTCTCAACTGCTCAGCAAACAGTGACAGTCAACTGGGTCATCCTGAAGAAGGGAGGACTCTCAGACAGTCTCAAATTTCACTGGATGTAGGAACCCATTTGCAGCTGAGTTCAGTTCAGTCGCTCAGTTGTGTCCAGCTCTTTGAGACCCTCTGATATTTTCAAAAGTTAGTGGCAAAGGAAAAAGGTTCCAGTTTTCCAGTAAGGGTGGCAATAAAGGAGTGGAGAGGAAACCCTTTATACTGGGTCATTCACTCCTGGTGATTACCGATAACAGAGTAACCAATAAAAACAGAATTTCAATCAACAACTAAACAGACCCCCACTGAGAAACATACTGGAGAAATGTGAACGGATGAGTCAAGAAAACCATATGGCTGTTCTTAATGACCCAATAAATACAAGAAAAGTGTGGTGCTTCTTAATCGGTTCTAAACTAAAATCTCATCTGTATGTTGTTTCTAGCTTTAAAGAAGGCAAAATGCCGATTCTCATTTACCTTGATTCACACAATTACCAGGGATTTAAGGACAGTAGAGTGTGTAAAAGTAATCTTTTATTTTTGTATACTTCGATTTTCTTTTTCCTTCTGTTTTCTTTATCATATCTCTCATGCCAGCCAGCTCAACTTCAATTTCAGCCTTCAAAATATCCAAACTTTCGTGTAGTGAGATTCCTTCTATAGCTAGTCATAATCCTCTATGTAAAATCTCACAAACAAAAATAACAAACGCAGCAAAGGGAGACAGTGCACTGCCTCTGTTTTCTCTGTCAAGTCTAAAATTCCAGATACTTTCCAGGAGAGCATTCTCATAGCAGGGCTCTTGCAAGAGAGTCTTTTTTGCCAGAAGTTATCCTACGGCTTCTCCACCAGGAACTCTGACTCAGCCTGCAGATTCCAGCGCTGGCCTCCACTGCCCCCATCAAGGGTGCCCTAACCTACAGATTCTAGGCAGACATCCTGGTTCGTGCCCTTGTTAATGCTTGGGCTTCGGTTTCATCCTCCTTGGTGACAAGTCCAAGCTCATCAGGACTGAGGGGACCTCCGTGGATCAGGGGATGTTGATTTTTGCACCCACAGGAGTGCTGACTCCCCTGCCCGCTAGGGAGCAGGCAGCTAATTGTACTTAAGGGATCAATGACCTTTCCTTTTCTAAGTCATTAGGGCCTCAGTGGGGGGCTCAGTGGTAAAGAATCCGCCTGCCAGTACAGGAGGTCTGGATTTGATCCCTGGGTTAGGAAGATCCCCTGGAGAGTGAAATGGCTACCTGCTCCAGTATTTTTGTCCGGGAAATCCCACGGACAGAGGAGCCTGGTGGGCTACAGTTCATAGGGCCGCAGAGTGGGAAACTATGCCTACAACAACAGCGACAACCCCTGTCATTTCCTCTGCCTCATACAACGCTGCTGATCTTGGCGACATCACTACCTGCGGAATTTCCACTGTCCCTGCCTCAGCCCACTGCGCCAGAGTCTTCTCTGTTCACCTCTGTTGAGGGAAGGCCCGTCTCTGAGGCCCCGCAAAAACACTCCGTGTGCCTGTCTGCTGGCCTCTGGGAGACACCGGCTTGCTTGTTTCTTCTTTCTTACTCACAGTGAAGTCTTCTGCTCCCCTTCAGGTCCATCTTCATCAAGATGCAGTTCAGGGCAAAAACCATCGCTGGCCGAGCCCACCCTGACATCTTCCTCAAACTATGAGAGCAGTAAATGAAACATTCTCTTTTCTGTCGCTAGTGCGGGGCATAGAAGGCAAGTTCAGTGCACATTTCCCTTGCACTGCTCAATCCGAATTGCAGTCATTTCTATAAAGTCTTATCTTCCCAACCAGATTTCCAGTGCTTGAAGGTCAGTCTTTGTTTTCTGTGCAGTGAATAATATAACCAAAATATACTTGTTATGAAAACAACTATATTTCTCTCAATGGAAAAAAACACACTTTAAATTATAATTTGCTTTTCCATCTTTACACATAAAAGTTTTCTCTACATCTCACAGAAACACTCATGTATGATGATCAGCACAGTTTATTTTCCAGAACCCTGAGTACTGAGGACTGTATACTCTGAATACTGAGTACTGAGTACTGATAATTACCTACTTTAGGAAACTCAGACCTGAGGACCCCAAACTATGTTTGTTTTCTAAATATTAGTGGAAGTAAATGTTTTCCCACATGTGAGTCAATAGTGCATGAAATCCTTCTCAGTTTTGATTTTATTCTCCACTGCTATTTTCTATTTATATAACTGGTTTAAGTGTGTGCTTTGCAGCATATATCTTACAAACTAAATTTTATCATGGTCTCTGATAACTTTCTGAGAGCTAGCTTGACCTGAATAAGAGGGATGATGGTTTCTTAATGACTGCCATCAAGGCATGATGAAGTGAGGGTCTCCAAGACACATCAATCACCTGCTTGAAGGAGCAAGAAGGCTATTTCCTGGTGGAGAAGCAGGCCTCTTTCTCTTGGTCCATTACTCCTACATCTTCCTTCTATTCTTCTCACTCCATTAGCCTCCTGTGTGTCTGCTCAGAGGCTATCACAGTCTGACCTCCAGTCCCCAATTCCTGGTATTTCCATTTAGGTCTAATCTACCATCCCAACTGAAAAATTTGGTGATGTTTACAGGAGTATTTAATCTTTCTTTGCTCCAGTTCTCAGAATTTCATTTACAAATCTACTGAAATTATCTTATCACATCGCTTGCTATCTTCTCAGGTAAATCGATATACCCTCTCCCCTAATCTAAAACCCAGCAGTCTTCAAGTGCTTTTTTGGTTAATCATGATAAATTCCTCTGTCATACCTTTGTGTTCTGGGGCCCTTGTCTAAAACCACAACATAACCTTCAACAGGGCCTCTCACTGACATATCTAGCTTTGAAATCATTCCATGGAGAGACGAAAAATTAAGAAGTAACTGTTAAAGCCTTTGGGGATGATAAAAATGCTTAAAATTGCTCATATCTCAACAGCATTGCGGTAACATGCATGATTTTCTTCTGTATATGAATTATAGCACATCAAGTGAAAAAGCAACTTATACTTCACACAGATCAGGGTTTTCCTGGAAGTGAGGAAGCAAGAATTATTTTCAATACTTAAAATATACATTAAAGAAACTGTACATTTGCTTGAAAAATGGCATCATAAACTAACAAGGTTATGTTTGTGGGACTATGGTGTGGACATTGGTAATCTCGTGTGTGTCAGCATTTGCTGTATACACTGTATACTCTGATTTCCTTTCCTTGATGATTAAGTTTTTCATGTAACAGTGTACAAGAGTCTTTAGCAATACTATTGAGAAGATGACTGTTGATCTAATATTCCACTAAGTTGTAAAAGCACTCAAATAAAAACAGGGTTATTTCACAGAAAAAGGAAAACTGAATGGAATTCAGTCTAGACTTCCGAGCCACACAAATACCTATGAGTTCTTAAAAACTACCTCAATTTCTTCAGTTCCCTAAAATAAATGACATTCTTTTTTTCTATATTGGACTTATTTATAAATAAAATTTAAAAGGTTTTGTTTTAATTCACAAAATTTCAGCTGATTCTACAATAGTGTATATATGTGTGTGTGTGTGTGTGTGTGTGTGTGTGTGTGTGTGTGTGTGTGTGTATAAAGATAGATATATATGCTTCCCCTATGGCTCAGTGGGTCAAGAATCTGCCTGCAATGCAGGAGACACAGGAGACGCGAGTTCAATCCTTGGGCTGGGAAGATCCCTGGGAGAAGGAAATGGCAACCCACTCCAGTATTCCTGCCTGAAAAATCCCACAGACAGAGAAGCCTGGTTGGCTACACAGCCCATGGGGTGCCAAAGTCACGACTGAGTGACTCAGCAGCAAAAAATATATATATATGTTTCAATTTTACCTTAATTTTTTAAAACAAAAAAGAAATGACACTTTTTATTTCCCACTACTCAAAACTTGATTTAGAAACAGACTGTCCTTGAGTCTGAATACCTGGTCGGTTTTTGAAAAATGCTGTAAGAAGTTTCTAGTTTGTCACCCAAACTGCATGTCAGACAACAAAGAACATTTTGTCACGCTTAGATACCATTCAATCATAATCTGAGTTTGACTGCAATTCTATTTTAGAATTGTGAAAATATAACTAGAGAACAGTGTAAGGAGAGGGAGAGCACTTCTCTCCCGCCAGGGATGAGGGCAGAATGGGAGCAGTCAGTGTGGCCTTTCCTCTTCGCCCTCTGTCCCCATTCTCCCCCTCCACCCAGCTGGCCCTTGAGGTTTGATGAGGCCCCTGGAACCGCAAGGGTTGGGATTGTTTAAATACATATTTGGAGATGTTTGGGATGTGCTGCTTACTGCTTAATGCTGGTAAGTTTGGAAAACACAAGAGTCAATGACTCTTACACTGTGCAGATAAAGGCTTTCATTTGTGGCTGACTCAGTGAAAACTCAGTCAACCTCAAATTTTTTCTTAAAAACAGAACAAAGCCAACTTTCTGTTATTATTATATATTGGAAAAAATAAGAACATATCAACTATACCAGCAAACCATCCTGAGAAATCCTAAGACTCATTTTATGAGATTCTGGTTAAGCCTAGAACAACATAAAAGGAAACCAAAAGAAAAACAGAGCTCTTCAAGCGCAGTAATCTGATTTAAACTACAACATTAGTAAGAAACTTTGGGGACATAAAACATGCAAATGATTTATAAGTAAAAATTGTTCACTATTTGGTGACACTTATTTAATATTCATTGTTTCCTGGTCAACATCTTCCCAGAAGATGAAACCAAAGATGGAGACAATGAATATTAACTTATATTCAAACTAATGTTCTAGTTGACATATACTGAGCCTAACAGGGAGAAATGAAAGAAATAAATTACATATTGAGTAAGATGAAAACTCTCCATTTGCTACACTGAGTTTAATAATTATATCATTTATTATAATTCAGAGGATAGTTTTTAGCACCAAGTTTCACTTGAAATAAGTCTTTGAGCTATTTAAAAGATTCTTCTCAACTGTTTCTGATAAGAAAGAAAAAATTCTATGTAAAAGAGCTTAACTCTGGTCAAAATCAATCTAAAAAAGAATCTAAGCAAACATTACTTCTCAAAGATATAAAATATGATGCATGCTATAGGCTGTTAAGTGGTAGAATCAACAACCCTTATTAGGCCTTTATAATGTGATACGGTCACGAGAGCAGAACCCTCAGGAATAGTGTTAGTGCCTTTATTAAAAGAGACCCCAGAGTTCCTTTGCCCTGGCCACCACAGGAGGAAATGGTGCGCTAATGCCATCCAAGAATCAGGAAGTGGGCTCTCCCCAGTCACTGAATCTGCTGGTGCCTTAATCTTAGACTTCCATCCTCCACAACTGTCAGAAATATTTGTTGTTCATAAGTCACTCAATTTATGATACCTTGGGACTTCCTTAATAGATCAGTTGGTAAAGAATCTGTGTGGAATGCAGGAGACCACAGTTTGATTCCTGGGTTGGGAAGATCGGCTGGAGAAGGGATAGGTCACCCACTCTAATATTCTCGTGCTTCCCTTGTGGCTCAGCTGGTAAAGAATTTGCCTGCAATGAGGGAGACCTGGGTTTGATCCCTGGGTTAGGAAGATCGCCTGGAGAAGGGAAAGGCTACCCACTCCAGGATTCTGGCCTGGAGAATTCCAAGGACTGTATAGTCCATGGGGTCGCAAAGAGTCGGACACGACTGAGCGACTTTCCCTTTGCTATAGCAGTCTCCACAGTCTAAGACAAGATATAACTGAAATATTTTTTTCATTTTTCCCCCTGCAATTATTCCTGATCCTGAACCCCACTGCTGAATTGTCAGGTGTGAGGGAAAAGGCAACAATCTCACAGTTGGCTAAGAAACCCTTCATTATCACTGCTAAGCCAGACATCTTCACAGGGGATGCTCACTTTTAAAAGTTGTGATTGGGAACTCGGGAATAATGCCTAGAGAGTAAGGCTCTAGGTATGCTTTAGTCTACATCTGTGCAAGTAAGAAAAAAATATGTATTCCCCAAAGCACATAAAAAAATCCATATCATATCCAAAGTTGAATTAATTTCACTAATGGAAAAAATGTTAATTGATTTTTATTCCGCTTATTCTCAGGTGCACACCCTTTGAGTTGGCTATAATTCTTTTTATAAAAAGGCAAGATGTCTTTCAGAATTACTGTGATGCTTCTTTCTAAGACAGCAGTGACAAGTGCAGAACTGACTTCCTTTCAGATTTCTCTGCCTAAAGCATAGGTAAGGTCAAGTTTATATTTGTAGTCTTATAAACTAAGGTGAAAGTTACTGCTATGTAAAATGATTGAGCTAATCTTTAAGTGCATAAATATTAATTAAGAATACATTACAGACCTTACTCTTTTGAATTTTAAGTATATGGATATTTTATTCAAGTGCTAGAAATTGAAGGTTTATGATAATATAACATATACTCTATATAAAACTGTGTCAACACTTTAAAATACTCCATAAATGTAAAAATAATAAACTACTTAAAATGCCTATCTTCTCACCTTCTTAAGAAACAAACACTACATTAAAAGCTTTAGAAAATAGAAGAGACATGGTTTATATTTAGCTGCACAGTAAAAATGCAATCCAGAAACATGGTTTTAATATAAGGACAAAGAAGAAGGAATTAAACTTTTCACATTGCTTTAATTTTACGCTCCATGCTTACATGCAATATTGCCCAGCGACTTTATATTATCTTTATGTATATTTCCAATCATTAAATGTTATCATTTTTTTTCCCCAACCATTCCTTCTCATATTTCAGGCTTTTCTTCTAGGATCATTATCTTTCTGCCTGAAATAATTTAACTTAGAAATTACTTGAAAGTTTTAGATAGAAGTTGGTTCCCTGAGTTCCTATTTACCTGAAAATGCCTTTTGGGTTGTTGTTCTTAACTTTTGTTTTTAGAAGATTTTTCTTAAATACAATTTTAGTTTAGCATTTATGTTCATTCAGTTTTGACGATACTGTTCCCAGCTCATCTTCCTTCTGATGTTGCTACTGATTAAATAACTAGCGATTCTTTCTCCTGTGTAGCAACCAGTCTTCACTCCGCTGCTTTTCAAATTTTCTCTCTGACTTCTGTGTTCCACAGTTTCAGTGATCGATTTAGGTGTGACTTTCATTTTATTCTTACCCCTTGGGATTCTTGGGTCTTAAAAATAGTGGAAAGTCCTGCTTCATTATTATTATTATTGTTATTGGCAGCATCATGTGACATGCCGGATCATAGTCCTCTGACCACGGATCAAACCTGTGTCCTTGCAGTGGAAGAATGGAGTCCTAATCACTGCCAGGTAAGTACCTCATTACCTTTTAAAATATTACCTTTCCACTGTTCTATTAGTTTCTTCGGAAATCTAATTTTATCCTCCATGCTGTTTAACTTCTCTTTTATTATTTCAAGTATATTCTATTAGGTCAAATTTCAGATCTAAGTTATAATTTCTCTTTCATATATTCACTCACTGTTTTACCCATTTAGCTAATTTGCTGTGAATTACTATAATTTTTAATTTAACATTTCTATCTAGAGTGAAAATAAAATAGGCTCCTATCCCTAGAACACTCCTCTCTCCAATTGATCCCAGGAGATCATGTTTTACAGGAGGCTCTTTAATATAATTCTATGGTTTCATTTTCTACCCCGATGAGGCCCTAAACTCACCAGTGTTTTCTTGGTCTGAAGCCCTAACCCCTACTGGTGAGTGACTTTAGCTCACAGGATTTTTCTTCTGGAGAACAGCCAGAAATATATACTTTACACTTTTGGCCTACAAACTTTTCCTTACTATGTCATCAGCATAGTCATTCTTTAAAAGATATGTATTTGTAATTCAATTCAGTATTTTTATATAGTGTGTACTTCAAGGATTTTTTTAGGGTATCAGCTCATCATGCTGTGAGAAATAAAACCTCAATATAAATTAATTTATGCTAAGCATTATGTATTGATACATAAGCGGAAAATTCAACAAATAAGAAAAGGCAAGATTATTAACGTTACTCTATCTGCCTTTGACTGATCTGAAGCTGGATCTTTAAAGACACAAGACTGTCTGTTCTGGGAAGCTGAATCCTTCCAATTAATATGAAGTTACATGGAGGCAGTCAGACTGTCAATGACTGAAGCAGACTTTCAAAGGACTTCACATTGCTGTAAAGATGCTATGGGGATCGTAATGTTATATGCACTGAGGGATTTACATTATTATTAAATGTAATTATATCTGCCTGTTATGTAGATTTACATATTACACTCACATACATACACACACATGTGTAATTATACTTAATTATTCCCAGTAAAATATATGTACATTAATTTCATCCCAATAGCAAACTTGCAAGACTGCATTATTCCTTGATAGCTGTCAGTGACACACAAGTCACTATTTTGCACCAGGATTTGTATTAATAAAAAGCTGTTCAGTGTCCCCAATCCCCATTGATGGAGAATGATCTTTGCTGCTGCTCACTGCTATCTCCATAGCCTTGCAATCCTCCAGCAGATTGGAGAGAGAAGACATGTCTCATGATCAAGCTCAAACACTCTACCAGAGAAGACATGAGCTGTCGGCTGGCTGTGACAGTCTGTGAACTAACACTGAAGTTTTTGTTGGTGCCATAACAGTATTTACAGATTGGAAAATATACACAATCAGACGATGACGGACCCAAGGGTTTTCCAAACTAAAAATTGTAACACTATCCAAATTACAAACATGACCATAATAATAACAGTATTTTAAAAATAATTTCAGTACTTAGGGTCTCACTGTAGAAATACCTTCTCGATATTGAGAGATATGCCATATGTTTGTAAAGAAAATGGGATTACACCGAACAGAGGATGGTGACTGCATTTATAGTTGGCCATCCAGTCTAGATTTTCTCAAAGCCCACTGTGTCAGAAAACCACTAAGAAAGGTAGAAAGAGTGATTCTGAATGATGGGGAGTGTAAAGGTAAAATATCGCAGCAGCAGGAAAAGCATGAATGTGTAGCTTTGTTATTTTCTTTTGCCAAACTCTGAATGGAATCTTTTTTATATTCCATGAATATCACTTTATGAGGAATTTAATTTGTCCTGTTTCAACATAGTCACTCCAAATGGGTAAGTCTCTAGGAAAATGACACTGGAAGGCAAGGATACACTTAGAATTCTTGGTGAATATTATGAACTCTTCTGAATCTGATAAATGTTTTTGTAAATTAAAAAATGGATGGAAAATACTCATCTAGCATTTTGTGTGTAATCTCATTCCCAGTAAACGCCGGAGACGCCATAATGAAAGCACAGATTCGACCCGCACTTACGGCTCTGGTCCCAGGGCAGTTTGGAGACTGGCATTCACCACTCATTCGGTTTGGGATTAAGACATCTTCCCAGCAAGAAGGACCCTTTGGGGAAAACAAACAAACAAACAAAACAGGACATTCTTGGTGCAGAAATTATAAAATAAATGTACTCACTAACACATTTAAAAAATCTGTTTATGTTATAAAATGATAATGAAAGTAATATATAGTCCAATGATTATCAAAGTATGATGCATAGATCTGGGGAGTTCTCGGGACCCTTCGGGGGATCTGCTAGGTCAAAACTATTTTCAACAATGTAGTAAGATAATATTTGGCATATTGTTCCAAATGTGTATCATGTATACATGGAGTCCTTTCCCCTCGCAGTTACATTTAATTGTTTACAAACGTAATGAAATAGCTTTAAGTTCATTTCAGTTTCAGTTGCTAACTTTTAAACGAAAACACACTTGCAAGTTACACTCAAAAGCAGTCTTTGGGGGACAGCAGTGGAATATGGGGGCTTCCCAGGTGGTTACAGGTAAATAACCTGCCTGCCAACTAATGAAGGAAAGGTTAAAAGAGGTGGGTTTCATCCCTGGGTCTGGAAGATCCCCTGGAGGAGGGCATGGCAACCCACTCCAGTATTCTTGCCTGGCAAATCTCATGGACAAAGGAGCCTGGCGGGCTACAGTCAATGGGGTCGCACAGAGTTGGATGCGACTGAAGCAACTCAGCAGGCAAGTGGGCACATTGGAACAGAGGCGGCAAGCCTGCAAGACCCCCGGCTGCAGTCGAGAGGCTGCGCAGACTCCGATACCCCTTTCTCCTTCCTGAGGCCCCGTGAGAATTACAGTTAATAATAGCATCATGTGAATCCAGGACACCAAGGAAGACAAAAGGCAGAAGTCTGGATGAGAAGAGAGTTTCAAACTTTTCTGGAAATCTGCCCTCTGCTAAAACAGAGGGACCTCTCTGCGTGCAGGCCCACAGGGAGCCCAAAGAGGAAACAGAGGTGAGGGAGAAAGCCGACTGAGACCTGGAGCAACTAACAGGGAGAAAGTTTCCTTTCGAGAAGCATAAGATCCTAAGTCCTCCTGCTAGAACTGGCAGATCCTCGGCTTAGAAACACGGAATGCAATGAAACTTTCTGTGCATATGACAAACATGTACTTCTCATGTGTTGTTTTTTTCAGGGTCCAGAAAGCAATTAAATATTTATGTAGCAATTCTGCTATATAAGTATCATTTTATCTGACAAATCCTTATGTTATACCAGGAAATTACAGAAAGCTCATTCAAAATTTTCTTCTTGATCTCAAACATTAACAAAATAATACAAGTAATAAAACCGAAGAGAAATCAGTTGGATATGAGAATTAGACATAATGAAATACATGTGCTACTTCATCCATGCTACTCAAACTATTAGTATTGAATGCTATTGCTATAGCCCCCTGGAAAGAGAAACACAGGTTCCAGTTACTTTCTGACATTATAAAGCAGATTTAACTTTTCTCATTTCTAGTTTTAGAAAATATAAATTGTTTAATCATTGTATTTAAGTATGCATTGTATACTATACAATAGTTGCATGGTTAAAGCATTTATAATTAATAGTCTTCACATAGGACTGAGAAAGGTGTCCAGACCATAAAGTTTAAAAAGACTGCAAATCACATGGCAGCACCAGGAGGCTAGGAGTTAGAATCTGTCAAGGAAAGAATAAAAAGAAAATCTATTTCATCTCTCAAAGGTAGAGAACTGGAGAAAGATATCAGAAAAACCATGCTAGACAGAACAGTGTGAAATACATGTCTTAATAAAGAATTGTGTGCCTGTTTTTCAGAAATTGTTCTCCTTTTTGGTCCAATCGTAGTTACAACCAAGAAAAATACACAACTTACATAAGCATCTATATCAGGACTCACTAAACAAGGGCCTTGTTGACCAAATCCAGGCTAGGGTTTGTTTTTGTGCAGCCCATGACCTAAGAATGGCATTACATTTTTCAGTGGTTAAAAGCATAAAAAGAAGAGTATTCTGTGGTACACAAAAGTAAATGATACTCAAATTTCCGAGTCCAAAATGAAATGTATTACACACGGCTGTAGTTCATTTGTGTATTACCTATGCAGCTTCTGCACAGCAAGGTCAGAATTAAGCTGTTGAAACACAGAGGAAGTGGCTCAACAAGCCTTCATATTTACTATCTGGCCCTTTATGGAAAAAGTCTGCCAATCCTTGATAGTATATAAAATGTTCCAAGTTCATAATGAAAAGCATTCAAAAAACACTGTAGCATCATTTTGGCCACCATATAATCTCATTCATTTGTTGAAGTAGTTGTATTCTGGGTCTCAAGTGAGAAATTACTTCAATTAAAACCTTAGTGCTACTGATCTGTCAAATGTGAGAATACATTGATAGAATTCAGTGATCCAAGTTGTTTGAATCCATAAGAGAGTAGACAATTATAACAGCTTGGGATTTGTCTTGAGTAATCTTACAACTGACTGAAAATCATGAAGCAGAATATTATTTATGATGCAAAAAATCAGAAATACAGATATTGATATTTTTCCCTGCAATCTTGATTCCAGCTTGTTTCTTCTAGTCCAGTGTTTCTCATAATGTACTCTGCAGCTTGGAAAAGGTAATTTAAGCATTTTTACTACGATTTTACCAATTATCACAAGTTATCATTGAATGTGTTGCATTTAAAACATCCTCTTGAATGTTTCCATAAATATCTAAGTCATATAATTAAACTTTAGGGATTAAAATTATTTTGAAAATCATACTTGTTCAGAATTGGGAAAGGAGTATGTCAAGGCTGTATATTGTCACCCTATTTATTTAACTTATATGCAAAGTACATCATACAAAATGCTGGGCTGGATGAAGCACAAGCTGGAATCAACATTAGCAGGAGAAATATCAATATCAATAACCTCGGGTATGCAGATGACACTAAAAAGCCTCTTGATGAAAGTGAAAGAGGAGAGTGAAAAAAATTGGCTTAAAGCTCAACATTCAGAAAACTAAGATCATGGCATCCCTGATCCCATGCCTTCATGGCAAATAGATGGGGAAACAGTGGTAGACTTTATTTTGCGGGGCTCCAAAATCACTGCAGATGGAGATTGCAGCCATGAAATTAAAAGACGCTTACTCCTTGGAAGAAAAGTTATGACCAACCTAGATAGCATAATGAAAAGCAGAGACATTACCTTGCCGACAAAGGTTGATATAGTTCAAGCTGTGGCTTTTCAGTAGTCACGTATGGATGTGAGAGTTGGGCCATAAAGAAAGCTGAGTGCCAAAGAATTGATGCTTTCAAATTGTGGTGTTGGAGAACACGCTGGAGAGTCCCTTGGACTACAAGGAGATCAAACCAGTCCATCCTAAAGGAAGTCTGTCCTGAATATTCACTGGAAGGACTAATGCTGAAGCTGAAACTCCAATACTCTGGCCACTTGATGCAAAGAACTGACTCCTTGGAACAGACCCTATGCTGGGAAAAACTGAAAACAGGAGAAGAAGGGGACTACAGAAGATGAGATGGTTGGATGGCATCACCGACTCAATGGATATGCATTTGAGTAAATTCTAGGAGTTGGTGATGGACAGGGAGGCCTGTTGTGCTGCAGCCCGTGGGGTCACAAAGAGTTGGACACAACTGAGTGACTGAGCTCACTGAAAGTATGTATTTCCATCTGTCATACAGTAGATCTTGTTCTGTGTTTTCCTCCTTTTGATATAAAGGTCTTTGGCTTCTAATAAAGCTAAGCATAGTGTTATGATTATAGTAGAGGCTTAATAATGCAACCATTAAATAGTAAGCAGGAAAATAATATGGGAAAAGATCTTTTGAATCAATACATATCCACCAAGCAACTCTTCGTTAAACAGCTCTTAAAATCTAAGAATACAGCTATGAAAAAGAGAGAAGAATCCTTTTTCTTATAGCTTTTGTTAAGTATACAGAAAGGCTAATGTAAATTAGCCGGGCACACATATTCAATGAATAAAATTAAAAAGGATATTAATACAAAACGCTGGTCAGATGTAAAACAAATGGAATACACATACCCTGCTGCTCAAATATAAAATGACATAGCTAGTTTAGAAATTTACTAGGAATTTTTAAAAAATTAAACATATAACAAACAACAAGCCTTTGCCATTCCACTCCTAGATAATTAACAGGTCAATGAAAACAAAGAGAATCATATAGCAATGCTCAAAACAACTTTATTCTTAGTAGCCTTGAACTGGAGACCACCCAGATATCTATCAAAATATGAATGGATAAACAAAATGTGCTACATGAAGCCAATGAAATCTACTTAGTAATCAACAGTATTATGTTATTTACAAACGCAACACCATGGATGATTCTCAAAATTATGTGAA
Organism: Neotragus pygmaeus; assembly: GCA_006410875.1. Lineage (NCBI taxonomy): Eukaryota > Metazoa > Chordata > Mammalia > Artiodactyla > Bovidae > Neotragus > Neotragus pygmaeus. The sequence continues at coordinate 17,104 of SJYV01053401.1, forward strand.
AGAAGCCAGATATGAAATACAATATATGCACAAGGCTTGCCTGGTGGATCAGTCATAAAGAATCCACCTCTCAGTGCAAGAAACATGGATTCGATCCCTGATCTGGGAAGATTCCCACATGCTGCAGAGCAGGTAAGCCAGGGTGTCGCAATGACTGAGCCCAGGAGCCGCAACCACTGAGCTCATACACTCTAGAGCCTGCGCTCTGCAACGCGAGAAGCCGCCACAGTGGGAAGCCCTCACACCACGGCAAAGAGTAGCCCCTGCTTGCTGCAACTGGAGCAAAACTGGAGCAAAACTGAAGACCCAGTGCAACCAAAATAAATAAAATGACTTAAAAAACCGATACATACTAGATTCCACTCATGCAAAATGCAAACAAATCTATAGTGGCGAAAACGGAAGAGTGGTAGCCGTGAGGTGGGGGTGGATGGTGCAATGGGCTCTGCGAGAGCACAGAGAATCTTTCAGGGGTAGTATGAGCTGAGTGGTGTCCTCTCAAACTGAATATGCTAAAGGCTGAACCCTCTGTAGAATGGGACTGCATTTGAAGAGGGAATTAAGGTAAAATGAGGTTATGGTGGGCTCTAATTCAATGTGAGCATCTTCTCCGGTGGCTCAGAGGTTAAAGCCTCTGCCCACAATGTGGAAGACCTGGGTTCAATCCCTGGGTCAGGAAGATCCCCTGGAGAAGGAAACAGTAGTATTCTTGCCTGGAGAATCCCATGGACAGAGAAGCCTGGTAGGCTATAGTCCACGGGGTCACTAAGAGTCGGACACAACTGAGTGACTTCACTTACTTACTTACTTAGAGAGGAGCACAAAGTGTGGGCCGTGGCAGAGTGAGTGTGGTCGCCAAGCGTGGTGTGGTTAAGTTAGTTATAACTCAGTGTGACTGGTGTCCTTAAAAGGCATCTCTAACAAATGGGACTGGGACATAGAACAGAGAAATCATCACATGAACACACAGAAGACAACCCTCTATAAGCCAAGACAAGAAGGCATAGTACTGACAACTTAATTTCACACTTCTAGCCACCAGAATTGTGAGTAAACAAAATTCTGTTGTATAAGCCACAGAGTTTGTGGTGCTTCATATGGCACATCTAGGAAACCAAGGCAGAGGTTATGGGGAAGCTCTCCAGCTTCACTGTGACGGTGGATGTGTGTGATTATATACTTGTCAGGACTTTTCAAATTATACCCTTCAAATGGAGACCGTCAATTTCACACAAACTTTTTCTCAGTAATGTGTAATAGGAAAAAATGAACTGAGAAATTGCCAAGGAAATTCTGTGAGGGAAGTAGGAGCTTTGTATCAATTGGTGCTTGATTAATTGAATATGAATATCTAAATCCCCTCCTCACTCCATACAGTTTCTAGAAGAAAACAAATGAAAACATCTTTACTACCTTGAAACAGAACTTTTTACAAGGGTGCTGAAAGCTCTAACCATCAACGAAAAAAATAATAAACTGACCTTCAATGAAAATTATAAAAACAACTAATGATCACCAAAAAACACTTGTGAATATGCAAGCCACAGATTGGAGGAAATAGCTGCAATGCATACATCTATGAAATAATACCTAAGCTATACAGAGAACTTCAAAAAATAGCACCAGTTTTTTCATGCATGACAAGCATGTAGACAAGCATAGCAATTCAAAATAAGAAAAAGACTTAAAAAGAAGTCATACAAATGGTCAATAATCATAGGAAAAGATAGTCAGCATAATTAATAATCAGGAAATGCAAGCTAAAATAAAATACAGTTTCAATGGTTTCACATCTTAGCCAGCATAATGGCTTTTTTTTTTTTTTAAAGGTGGATAATACTAAGGATTGACTAGAAGGAGGCATGAGGAATTTTTTGGAATTGTTCTGTATTTTGATTGGAGTAGTAGTTACATGACTATGTATCAGTCTCAGAGCTCATAGAACTGAACACTTAAATTCGCTTCATTTTATAAATTGTTCCAAAATTTAGAACAAGGAACTGAATTTTCACCTCTCCTTATTCAATAAGGACTTACTGATGCCCTGCCTCTCAGTAGTTCATCAACCTCAGAAGGTTTCCTGACCATTCAGGGATCAGCTGGCCTAGGACAAATGGAGAAATAACATAACTTACCTCATAGGGGTGCTGCAAGGATTAAATATACAGTGGTGAGGCCACTGCCAGACACACAGTACGTTCTCAACAAAAGTTAGCCATTTCTGTATTTACGATTCATTAATTGGGGACCATAGGCAGTATGGTTTAAAGAGCATTAATCCATGTAATGAAATTATTTTTAATTAAAAAAAAGTATCTTTACTTCTTCAGTAATTTCCCAGTGTAGACTTTAGAGGCAATAATCTGTAAATTTTATCATAGGATGATCCAAGCCACTGACAATCAACAAAGACCAGTTCTGTGGCTCTGAACTGGTTGCTAACATTCATCATCAAGCTACAGAATTCTTAAAGTGAAGGACCATATCCTACTTATATCTACATGCTTTGGTATGAATAGCAAAATGCTGTATGTAAACACACTGAATATTCAGATACATGTTAACTGAATCGGGCTTTACTTTTTTCTTCTTTATATTCTCATTTTCATACTATAAAAAAACTGAAAGATCAATGTATTTCAAAGTTGTGTTGTGTTTTCTTCTAAAGCAGACTCCCCTCCGTCCAATGAATTGTGTATAGAATCCAAAATATAAAACAAATAATGCAGTCCTATTCTACTTGGAGAAAAAGGATGGGTCCCCCAAACTCTTGATGCCTATTGGTTGGGGCTCTCCTGCAGTCCTTTGCCATGTGGCCTTCCTAAATGTGGCTGTTTATTTCATATGTTAGCAGGAGAATATCTGCATAGACCCCCTAAATGCAGTCTCCTGTAATGTAATTAAAGGAAGTCTTACATATTAATAGCATGACTGGGGCAGTGGCAGGTATCTCATCCCTTTCGCCATCTTCTCTTGGTTAGAAGGAAATCTGCAGAACCACCCACATTCAAGAGGAAGGGATTTCACAAAAGCATGGACACCACGAGGTGAGAGATCACTAGAGGTCGTCTCCTTGACTATCCCTGCCAAAGTTGTTCTATAGATGAGGAGAAAGACCTTTCATAGCATGAAAGTTTAAGAAATGATAAATGCTGGGAAAACTAAACAGCTCCATCTAAAAAAATAAAATTAGAACTTCTTACACCATACACAAGAATAAACTCAAAATAGACTAAAGCCCTATGTGAGACCAGACAGTATAAAACTCTTACAGGAAAACATAGGCAGAACACTCTCTAATGTAATTACAGCAGTATCTTTGTCAATCCATATCCCAGAGTAATGGAAATGAAAATAAGCAAATGGGACCTAATTAAACACAAATATCCTTTTTGTCTGTTTGTTTGTTTAACTCAAAACTTTTTGCGCAGCAAAGGAAAGCATAAACAAAGCGAAAAGACAGCCCCCAAAATGGAAGAAAACGTTTACAAATAAAGTGACCAGCCAGGGATCAGTCCCCAAAATTTACAGCTTGTGCAGCCTTATATCCTCAGAACAACAACCCAATCAAAAAATAAGGAGAAGACCTAAACAGACATTTCTCCAAAGAAGACCTACAGATGCCCAAGAGGCACATAAAGAGATGTTCAACCTCACTGATTATTAGAGAAATGCAAATCAAAACTACAATGAGTGATCACCTCACAAAAACCAGAATGGCTATCATCAAAAAAATCTACAAATAGGAAATGCTGGAGAGGGAGGGAAAAGAAAGGAACCCTCTCACACTGTTGGCAGGAAGGTAAACTGGTGTGGCCCCTGTGGAGCACAATGTAGAGGTTCCTTAAAAAACTAAGAATAGAGCTAACATCTAACTCTGCAGTCCCCTCCTGGGCACATGTCCGAAGAGAAACATGGTCCAAAGGGATACATGCATCCCAATGTTCATGGCAGCACGGTTTACAATTGCCAAGACATGGAAGCCACCTAAATGTCCATTGACAGAGCAATGGATAAAAAAAGATGTGATACATATATACAAGGGAACATTACTCAGCCATTAAAATGAATGNGACTGAGCCCAGGAGCCGCAACCACTGAGCTCATACACTCTAGAGCCTGCGCTCCGCAACGCGAGAAGCCGCCACAGTGGGAAGCCCTCACACTACGGCAAAGAGTAGCCCCTGCTTGCTGCAACTGGAGCAAAACTGGAGCAAAACTGAAGACCCAGTGCAACCAAAATAAATAAAATGACTTAAAAAACCGATACATACTAGATTCCACTCATGCAAAATGCAAACAAATCTATAGTGGCGAAAACGGAAGAGTGGTAGCCGTGAGGTGGGGGTGGATGGTGCAATGGGCTCTGCGAGAGCACAGAGAATCTTTCAGGGGTATTATGAGCTGAGTGGTGTCCTCTCAAACTGAATATGCTAAAGGCTGAACCCTCTGTAGAATGGGACTGCATTTGAAGAGGGAATTAAGGTAAAATGAGGTTATGGTGGGCTCTAATTCAATGTGAGCATCTTCTCCGGTGGCTCAGAGGTTAAAGCCTCTGCCCACAATGTGGAAGACCTGGGTTCAATCCCTGGGTCAGGAAGATCCCCTGGAGAAGGAAACAGTAGTATTCTTGCCTGGAGAATCCCATGGACAGAGAAGCCTGGTAGGCTATAGTCCACGGGGTCACTACGAGTCGGACACAACTGAGTGACTTCACTTACTTACTTACTTAGAGAGGAGCACAAAGTGTGGGCCGTGGCAGAGTGAGTGTGGTCGCCAAGCGTGGTGTGGTTAAGTTAGTTATAACTCAGTGTGACTGGTGTCCTTAAAAGGCATCTCTAACAAATGGGACTGGGACATAGAACAGAGAAATCATCACATGAACACACAGAAGACAACCCTCTATAAGCCAAGACAAGAAGGCATAGTACTGACAACTTAATTTCAGACTTCTAGCCACCAGAATTGTGAGTAAACAAAATTCTGTTGTATAAGCCACAGAGTTTGTGGTGCTTCATATGGCACATCTAGGAAACCAAGGCAGAGGTTATGGGGAAGCTCTCCAGCTTCACTGTGACGGTGGATGTGTGTGATTATATACTTGTCAGGACTTTTCAAATTATACCCTTCAAATGGAGACCGTCAATTTCACACAAACTTTTTCTCAGTAATGTGTAATAGGAAAAAATGAACTGAGAAATTGCCAAGGAAATTCTGTGAGGGAAGTAGGAGCTTTGTATCAATTGGTGCTTGATTAATTGAATATGAATATCTAAATCCCCTCCTCACTCCATACAGTTTCTAGAAGAAAACAAATGAAAACATCTTTACTACCTTGAAACAGAACTTTTTACAAGGGTGCTGAAAGCTCTAACCATCAACGAAAAAAATAATAAACTGACCTTCAATGAAAATTATAAAAACAACTAATGATCACCAAAAAACACTTGTGAATATGCAAGCCACAGATTGGAGGAAATAGCTGCAATGCATACATCTATGAAATAATACCTAAGCTATACAGAGAACTTCAAAAAATAGCACCAGTTTTTTCATGCATGACAAGCATGTAGACAAGCATAGCAATTCAAAATAAGAAAAAGACTTAAAAAGAAGTCATACAAATGGTCAATAATCATAGGAAAAGATAGTCAGCATAATTAATAATCAGGAAATGCAAGCTAAAATAAAATACAGTTTCAATGGTTTCACATCTTAGCCAGCATAATGGCTTTTTTTTTTTTTTAAAGGTGGATAATACTAAGGATTGACTAGAAGGAGGCATGAGGAATTTTTTGGAATTGTTCTGTATTTTGATTGGAGTAGTAGTTACATGACTATGTATCAGTCTCAGAGCTCATAGAACTGAACACTTAAATTCGCTTCATTTTATAAATTGTTCCAAAATTTAGAACAAGGAACTGAATTTTCACCTCTCCTTATTCAATAAGGACTTACTGATGCCCTGCCTCTCAGTAGTTCATCAACCTCAGAAGGTTTCCTGACCATTCAGGGATCAGCTGGCCTAGGACAAATGGAGAAATAACATAACTTACCTCATAGGGGTGCTGCAAGGATTAAATATACAGTGGTGAGGCCACTGCCAGACACACAGTACGTTCTCAACAAAAGTTAGCCATTTCTGTATTTACGATTCATTAATTGGGGACCATAGGCAGTATGGTTTAAAGAGCATTAATCCATGTAATGAAATTATTTTTAATTAAAAAAAAGTATCTTTACTTCTTCAGTAATTTCCCAGTGTAGACTTTAGAGGCAATAATCTGTAAATTTTATCATAGGATGATCCAAGCCACTGACAATCAACAAAGACCAGTTCTGTGGCTCTGAACTGGTTGCTAACATTCATCATCAAGCTACAGAATTCTTAAAGTGAAGGACCATATCCTACTTATATCTACATGCTTTGGTATGAATAGCAAAATGCTGTATGTAAACACACTGAATATTCAGATACATGTTAACTGAATCGGGCTTTACTTTTTTCTTCTTTATATTCTCATTTTCATACTATAAAAAAACTGAAAGATCAATGTATTTCAAAGTTGTGTTGTGTTTTCTTCTAAAGCAGACTCCCCTCCGTCCAATGAATTGTGTATAGAATCCAAAATATAAAACAAATAATGCAGTCCTATTCTACTTGGAGAAAAAGGATGGGTCCCCCAAACTCTTGATGCCTATTGGTTGGGGCTCTCCTGCAGTCCCTTGCCATGTGGCCTTCCTAAATGTGGCTGTTTATTTCATATGTTAGCAGGAGAATATCTGCATAGACCCCCTAAATGCAGTCTCCTGTAATGTAATTAAAGGAAGTCTTACATATTAATAGCATGACTGGGGCAGTGGCAGGTATCTCATCCCTTTCGCCATCTTCTCTTGGTTAGAAGGAAATCTGCAGAACCACCCACATTCAAGAGGAAGGGATTTCACAAAAGCATGGACACCACGAGGTGAGAGATCACTAGAGGTCGTCTCCTTGACTATCCCTGCCAAAGTTGTTCTATAGATGAGGAGAAAGACCTTTCATAGCATGAAAGTTTAAGAAATGATAAATGCTGGGAAAACTAAACAGCTCCATCTAAAAAAATAAAATTAGAACTTCTTACACCATACACAAGAATAAACTCAAAATAGACTAAAGCCCTATGTGAGACCAGACAGTATAAAACTCTTACAGGAAAACATAGGCAGAACACTCTCTAATGTAATTACAGCAGTATCTTTGTCAATCCATATCCCAGAGTAATGGAAATGAAAATAAGCAAATGGGACCTAATTAAACACAAATATCCTTTTTGTCTGTTTGTTTGTTTAACTCAAAACTTTTTGCGCAGCAAAGGAAAGCATAAACAAAGCGAAAAGACAGCCCCCAAAATGGAAGAAAACGTTTACAAATAAAGTGACCAGCCAGGGATCAGTCCCCAAAATTTACAGCTTGTGCAGCCTTATATCCTCAGAACAACAACCCAATCAAAAAATAAGGAGAAGACCTAAACAGACATTTCTCCAAAGAAGACCTACAGATGCCCAAGAGGCACATAAAGAGATGTTCAACCTCACTGATTATTAGAGAAATGCAAATCAAAACTACAATGAGTGATCACCTCACAAAAACCAGAATGGCTATCATCAAAAAAATCTACAAATAGGAAATGCTGGAGAGGGAGGGAAAAGAAAGGAACCCTCTCACACTGTTGGCAGGAAGGTAAACTGGTGTGGCCCCTGTGGAGCACAATGTAGAGGTTCCTTAAAAAACTAAGAATAGAGCTAACATCTAACTCTGCAGTCCCCTCCTGGGCACATGTCCGAAGAGAAACATGGTCCAAAGGGATACATGCATCCCAATGTTCATGGCAGCACGGTTTACAATTGCCAAGACATGGAAGCCACCTAAATGTCCATTGACAGAGCAATGGATAAAAAAAGATGTGATACATATATACAAGGGAACATTACTCAGCCATTAAAATGAATGAAATAATGCCAGACAAAATTCACACAGTACCACTAAATCTGCATGCTCTCTTGTAATGCCTCAGTGTTCATCAGGTCACAAGCATAAGCATAAGGAACCTGCATCCACATGTAAGCTTATCAATGGCTTCCAATTATTTAATATAATTTCTTTGACCTCAGAAAGGCACTTTGCAGCTCTTCTAGAATTTGAAACCACTACCATCTCCAGTCATTGCTCTTAAAATACATTCATGTGATGCAAATTTTAAGTCACTGAAGTAATTATTAACTCATTCAACAAATTATGTACCCCGGATGTTAGTCCATGGGTCACAACGAGTCGGACATGACTGATCGCCTAAACAATAAGAACAATGTGACAGATATTGTGCTGGACTGGAGATAAGTCACTGAGCAAGTCTTTTATATTTAAAGGGATGAAAGTGATTGAAGAAATAATACATATATTTTCTGGGTACATAGGAGGAACCCCTGACCTAGACTGTTAGAAGGAATATTGTTTAGGCTGAGACCTGAGGAAAAAAATAAGAATCAGAAATGAAAAGCAAGACTCCACAACAGAAAAGGTTTTGAGCAGGGAAAACAGAACCAGTCACCACCAACCACTAGACTAGTTGTGGGATATGTGTATACTTTCAATGAGATGATATCAATAATCAATTCATGAATAATGTTTTACTTTGGTGCCTCCTAAACATCTTAATCTACATTACTTGAAATTAAGATTCTACTAAAATGTTTTTATTTTGAGGACTTCCCTGGTGACTCAGCTGGTAAAGAATCCACCTGCAATGCAGGAGACCTGGGTTTGATCCCAGGGTAGGGAAGATCCCCGGAGAAAAGAACAACAAACACTAAACTATTCTGGCCGGGACAGTTCCATGGACTGCATAGTCCATGGGATGGCGAAGAGTCAGACATGACTAAGCAACTTTCACTTTCAAAATATACATTTAAACGTAATGAAATGCAAAGCACTGATTTCAAAGGGATGGGGATGCCCACGTGACAAACAGTGTCTTTGTACTTTTGAGTGAGATTGACTGGATTGCAAATCCAACAACCATTACCAGGTATGTAATAGCTGGGTGTGTTAGTCACTCAGCTGTGTCCGACTCTCTACCACCTCATGGATAGTAGCCCACCAGGCTCCTCTGGCCATGGAATTCTTCAGACAACAATACTGGAGTGGGTTGCCATTCCTTCTCCAGGAGATCTTCCCAACCCAGGGATTAAACCCAGGGCTCTGGCACTGAAGTCAGATTCTATATTGTCTGAGCCACCAAGGAACACCATGTAACAATAAGAAAGTTAAGTCATCAGAACATCAGTTTTTTACACAATATGTGAAAAAATGACAGCTGTAGCTATAACAGGATGAAAGTGAGACAGTGGAAAAGCCGGCTTAAAACTCAACATTCAAAAAAACAAAGATCATGGCATCTGGTCCCATCACTTCATGGGAAATAGATGGGGAAACAATGGAAACAGTGTTTGGGCTCCAAAATCACTGCAGATGGTGACTGCAGCCATGAAATTAAAAGATGCTTGCTCCTTGGAAGAAAAGCTAAAGCAGAGACATTACTTTGCCGACTAAGGTCCATCTAGTCAAGGCTATGGTTTTTCGTGTGGTCATGTATGGATGTGAGAGTTGGACTGTGAAGAAGGCTGAGCGCCAAAGAATTGATGCTTTTGAACTGTGGTGTTGGAGAAGACTCTTGAGAGTCCCTTGGACTGCAAGGAGATCCAACCAGTCCATTCTGAAGATCAGCCCTGGGATTTCTTTGGGAGGAATGATGCTAAAGCTGAAACTCCAGTACTTTGGCCACCTCACGCGAAGAGTTGACTCACTGGAAAAGACTCTGATGCTGGGAGGGATTGCGGGCAGGAGGAGAAGGGGACGACCGAGGATGAGATGACTGGATGGCATCACGGACTCGATGGACGTAAGTCTGAGTGAACTCCGAGAGACGGTGATGAACAGGGAGGCCTGGCATGCTGCGATTCATGGGGTCGCAAAGAGTCGGACACGACTGAGCGACTGAACTGAACTGAACTGAACCTAGACAACATATTAA
>SJYV01053403.1:0-17157 GCA_006410875.1 Neotragus pygmaeus
TATAACAGCTTACCTTTAATACAGTAGGTTCAGGTAGCTGCAAATATTATCATTCAGTATGGTTAGAGGATGAGATGGTTAGATAGCATCATCAAATCAATTGACATGAATTTGAGCCAACTCTGGGAGACAGTGAAGAACAGAGGAGCCTGGTGTGCTGCAGTCCGTGGGGTCACAAAGAGTTAGACATAGCTTGGCAACTGAACAACAACGATGGCCAGAGTAAGTGTAAGAGCAGCGTGGTGATATATGTGGCTAGAAAAATGAAATGGGCCAGATCACAGAAGGTCCAGCATACCGTGCTAGGCTGGTTGGATTGTTATCTTGAGGCTGATGGAAGTCCTTTGAAAGATCCTTGATCTAGCTTGAGCTCACAGCTGACTATGATTTTTCTTTCCCAGTTAGGAACTATATAGAATTTAAGAATCTCAGATAGGCTTTTAATGCTGTTCAGCTTGCTGTTTCAAGTTTGGTTACTTACGGTTCTTTATTGGCTAGAGGAGGACAGTTTTCTGGAGTGTACAGATGAGAAATGGTAGGTAAAAAGAGACCAGGTAAAATGGCTCTCGGGTATCCCTTCCCTTCTTCTGCTAACATTTTCCTTAGAGTGTTTCCAACTTCTAAAAATCCCAGTGCTTGTCTAACTCAGTTTTTCAGACCTTAATTTATATGTCCCTTTTCCCAGGAAGCCTTCCATGACCATTTTGTTATATTGGACTGTAACTCTGGCCACCTCATGTGAAGAGTTGACTCATTGAAAAAGACTCTGATGCTGGGAGGGGTTGGGGGCAGGAGGAGAATGGGACGACCGAGGATGAGATGGCTGGATGGCATCACTGACTCGATGGACATGAGTNGAGTTGACTCATTGAAAAAGACTCTGATGCTGGGAGGGGTTGGGGGCAGGAGGAGAATGGGACGACCGAGGATGAGATGGCTGGATGGCATCACTGACTCGATGGACATGAGTCTGAGTGAACTCCAGGAGTTGGTGATGGACAGGGAGGCCCGGCGTGCTGCGATTCATGGGGTCGCAAAGAGTCGGACACGACTGAGCGACTGAACTGAACTGAACTGAACTGCATATTTAATTTAGACTGTAAATGCCTCCATGAATAGCTAGGTGTTGGTCTTATTTATTGTTGTCTCCTCAGCTTAGAACTTAGTACAGTGCCTGGACAAGTATTTTGGATTGAAAACCATCTTTAACCAAGGCTAACACAGATCAGAATAAAGTGAGTTGGGGTAAGGTTTAGATGGCCCCCTCTGCACACAAATTGAATGACTGTGGCCTGAATGAATTCTCCAAGACTTTTTTGGCCCTCTTCTACTTGAGATGAAGAGGATGCATCAGGAAAATAAAAAACTTCTAAGAATGACTCTGCTTTCAGGAGAGAGAATTCTAAAAACACTCATACTTGTGGGGGAAAGAAACTAAGATTGGGAATTTGGAGGTGGGAACTGGGACTCTGGCTTCTTGACTAATTATGATCTCAGACAATTGATGAAGTCTCTCTGAACACCAGTTTCTTCATCTATAAAATGTAGATAAAAAAAACCTGCCCAGCTTCTATCACAGAGCTCTCATGAAGATATGAAAAGGCTTTATGAGCTATAAAATACTGTAGAGGCATTAATTATCAGAATTATATGTAACATTGCTGTGAGTCTTGCAACTTAAGGGAAGGCAAGCAAGTTCCCTGAGGTAGAAGGGGGCAGACTCGAGACCCCAAGTTCAATTTCTCAGAGAATTTTTTTCAGGGATTGAGCTGGGGTTTTAGAAACTGATTCCCTCAAAGAGAATGGTCTGCTTAATTTTTCTAGATGGTATTGCTTGGTCTTCAGGGAGGTAGTTATAAAGTCCTAGTACTGGACACAATAAATAGGATTCCTAAGTAGGATTGGGACACAGACAAGGCAAGATTGGGAGTAAGGAGAAAAATCCTGGAGTGAGGGTCGGGGACGTGCCTGAGATGTGCCTTGGATGTTTCCATGCCAAGTCAACGCAGTCAGGTTTTTTTCTTGGAGACCTTTCTCAGGTTGATGTCTTGCTCCAAATGAGCCCTTGTTCATGGTGTAGTTTTGGTTGAAATACTTTCAAAAAGTCTGAAAAGCAGAGTGAAATTTTTAAAAGAGAGTCGCCCATCAGTCTGGCTTCTCTGCAGTTCCCAGACTGCTTCTCCGTGTTGTAAGAGCTATCCACTTAGTGGGTACCATGAAGTTGCTCTAACTTTACATTTAAACTTGGCAAAGTTAAGAGCTGTGCAACCTGATCTGAATAGAAATGTGGTCACAAAGCGTAAAGAAAGTCAATGAAAACAGGATTTTAATATTTTAGAAGCCATTTCCTTTGCTGCATTGGAAATTCAAATTGAACAGCACGGGGGCATGGGAATTAGAAGGAGAATATGAAACCTACCAGGACAGGAGAGTGAAACAGATACGCCTGGCTTCCCTGCCCTTCATAAATAAAGAATTGTTAATAAGAAGCTCAAATATGGGAAGTCCTCCTTTTCTCTGTTAATCAAAGGATAAAAAGTAAAGAACACAGGTAAAGTTTTGAAACTGAGCAATTTTGGTGTAGCTATTTGCTGTTAAATGTTTTTGTATGAAAACATGTTCTTGGAAGATGTCTTGAACCCTTTGGTTATTTCGAATCACTTTCACACCCACATCTGTTTCCCATTATAAACCTCCTCAGGTTTAATTACTTTTTTTATCATCCACTTTCTCATTGAAAAACAACCAATATATTTAATTTTACTTCCTCTATGCTTTTTTCCCCCTCCCTTCTCTTTTAGATGTGTCTAAAATGTGGCTACTACCCAGAAATACCCAGATGGAGAGAATGATTCTTAATGCTAAAAGATCAGTAAAATCACTTTTCCTTTGATTCAGAAAATAGGCCTGTCAGTTTGTTAGGTGGAAATGTGTATTTGAAATCTGACAGAATGCCAACATATGACATCAAGTTGTAGGCCAGGAACACTCCTGCCGAGTGGATCCTCCAGTGACACGTTAAGGAGTGTGTTTACTGGGAACATTCCACCCAATGCAGACCCCTCAAGGTGATGAATTGCTTCTTGTGTCTGCTTTGTGCTTTGAACTTGAAAAGCCCAATATAAATACAAAGTATATTGTGATGGGGACTGGCAGTGAGGATGATAATGACAGGATGCTAGATAAGAACCTTAGCTAAAAGTGACTTTAAGCACTTTAACAGAATTCAACATTTTCCTTGTTTTTGACACAAGTAAATAGTGTTTGAATCCATGCAGCAGTTCACTAGGTTTGATTCCAGTGTGCCATATTGCTTTACTCCCATTCATAATGATTTTCAGCTTTATACACATGGTACATGAATTTTTGTTTCCCATCATGACATCTGTTTCTCCATCTCTCTGGCTGCCATTAACAACTAGAGAAAAGAATCTATAAAAGTATATAGCCTATCTCCAAACAGACTTAACTGGCCACACCTGAAAAGGAGTCCCTTCCCTTGACTGTATTGTGCAAGCAAATGCTTTACACCCCTTTCCCAACTTCCAATCCATTTGGGGCCTCCGGCTGGTGCAATCCATTGTTGACAGCTGTTTAATGAGCTGGCTTTGCGGTTTCATAGCTGAGGGACTGTGGATTAGGTTTTATCTTATTTTGCATCTTGATTAATAATCTGGGAGGAGGCTTCAACATGCTAATGGAATGAAATTTGCTCTATGAACAAAGCTTGGAGACATTGCAAAAAGGAAGGACAGCTTAGAAAGGCTAGCATGGGGCGGGCAGGTGGAGAGGTGTTTTTGTGAGCTGGCCCCCTGGCTTTGCTCTCCAGAGAGACTGTTGGAGGGCAAAGTGGACCCTTTCCTGGGGTCGCCATACTGTATCAGCTTGCCCAACACAGAGCTCTTCTGCAATATGTTACTCACTGTTAGTTCAGGCCACATTTGGGGAAATAATCAGAAACATGGGTTTTCCGCATTAAGCAGGAAACCAGAATGTCGCAGTGCTCAAACAGACTCAGAGGGAGAGTTCCTTACGGGGTGGGCTGTTGGAAAGTGTCTCATGAGCAGGCTTCACGGTGCATACCTGGAAACCCCTTGCTCGGCCCACCTGAGTTAATTCCCCTACCCTATCAAACTGCTTCTAGAACTGTTCCTCTACTGGAGGAGAAAAGCAACCCAAACCTTCCTCTTATGGAAGCACTCTCAATCTAAAAAGTGGGATCTCTGTATTAGGAGATTCTTAACTTGATGAACCCATTTTTTATGGAGTTAGTAAAGACTATGTGTTCTGATTTCCATTCCTGTGATGATAAAAATGGTTTTCCCGTGTTAAATTTATTAAACAAGGAGACCTTACTAAATGTTTAGCCAATACATAGAAGCAACCTTAATATTTGTTGACAGATGAAAGGATTTATACAACAGGATATTACTCAGCCATAAAAAATGAAATAACATCAATGAGAGCAACATGGATGGACCTAGAGATTATCATCCTAAGTGAAGTAAGTCAGAGAAAGACAAATATCATGATATCACTTATTCTTGGAATCTAAAATACCAGACAGATAAACTTATTTACATGACAGAAACAGAGCCAATGCCATAGAAAGCAAACTTACGGTTAACAAAGGGGAAAAGAGGGAGGGATAAAGTTACCTTCTGAGCACTTTGCTTATATTAAAGGATTCTCCTAGAATTTTCAAAGGCTCAGAAGATAGGAACCTATGAGCATGGGGAAAGATTCAGAGAAAGAACACTTTAAACCCATGATTTTATTCTTGTAACTGTTTCAAAATTGCTTGCTAATTTCAGAGCCATTTATATACCCAGTTCGTTGGCTTGACGAATAAAGGAAACTTCCATAATATTTGGAAAGATGAGAATGTCAAGCAAATTATACTTCTCAATGAAACCATTCTGTTGTAGGCTTTTAACACGGTGGCTGACAGTCTTTAGAGCATCATCATTGAAATGATTTGTGGAGAGAAACATTAGCCACTTTAAAGCACATTGGAAGATAGGGTGGGAGCTATTAGAAGCAAGTAGGAGGGAAAATATAATAGAAGTAGTTCATGAAGACATCCCAGTTTTAGCAGAGTTCTTACTGTGTGCTTGGCAGATGAACTCACTCTTGCTGCTGCTTACTCGTCATAGTATTTATATGTGAGAAAAACTGCATGTAGAGTTTAATTGATTTGAAAGTTGTTCTTCTGCCTTGAAATGAAGGGTATTGGACAAGTATAAATACAAGCGTGATTATTTTTATTATCCTTGGTTTAAACTCCAAACTTCAAAGGGGATTGGAGGGATTCCTGACACCCACGAGCCTCTGAAGTAGAACTTTTGATAGACCCTAAATATGAAATATATGTCTTGCCCAGGAAAATATGTCTTGACCTTTTAAATTTTTATTTTTTTAATAAAATAATGCTAGTACACAGGCTTTTTTCTTTTAAAAAATGGCTCAAATTCTGTGTTTTATAGGTTAGAAAGCACATGGCCAGCACTGTGTGATATGCCTGGATGAAAGGAAAAGTCCTACCTGAAGAAAGAAGTAAAAGAGAAAAAAAAAAAAAAAAAAAAAAAAACAACCAAGAAAGCAAAGGGAAAAGCAAATCAAGATGAAATCAAATGAGGGGTAAAAATGTCAATGGAAAAATAGGAGAGTTCCAATCTTCTTAAATTTTTTATAGTGGCTTTAGAGTAAGCTTGATCACCCAAAGGACACACCACAGGGATTAGTGTTTGGAAGTGAACAACAGATGTTGGATGTCAACAGACAATATCCCAGTGGGTGAAGAGCATTTAGGGTGATTGAAAGTAAAACACATTGTCAGATGGTCTCTGGTACTCGGGTAAATCTTTGATAATGAGTAAGTTTCTCGTGCAGCTGTCAGATAGTCACTGGGAGAACCCAGTGGTTTTTCTAGATAACAAGCTCCTAAGTGAACATCAGAGTGAAGTTAATTAGGCAATGGTAATTTACAGAAAATTTTCTCTATATGTCACTGTATTTTGACATAAACCCTTCCCCAAAGGGAAATATAACTGAGAATGATCCTTTGATTAACAAACATCTTTGAGCAAGTTGGCTGGGGCGGAGAGAAAGTGTTGCTCTTTTCACCACTGGAATTGCTTCAAAAGCATCTTCCCTGACCATCATATTTACAGGGTGACCATACCCTACCTTCTCAGTTACTCTTTACTCCATTACTGTGCTGTACTTTCTTCATAGTTTTTCTCTAAAGTTTTGTGCATATATTTGTTTCCTTGTTCATTCCCCCCACCAGAATATAAACTCCATGAAATTAGGGATGACCTTTGTTTTCTTCATCATAGTGTGTATACAGAGTCTAGAATAGTACCTTGGCATGTGGTTGGAACTTCAATATGCAGCTAGTGGTGTTGCAGACAGAATATTTAATTCTAGAATTTGAATAAATACAAATCACTATAAGAAATAGAGAAGATAGAAACCAGGGAGAAGAGAAGATGGAAGAGAGTGATGAAGCATAGTTTTCATGTCCTTGGTGTTTCTTGACTTACGCATTGAGAAAGTACTGACTCTGGGTGACTGAGTGCAGACAGCCTTTGGTCAATGTGGATGTCTTTGAGAAACTTGCATAAAAAGACAGGACAGGCTGGAAACGCTGTCTTTATTTCAGGTGAGATTGGTGTTGCTGAGCATCAGGTATACTCATCAGCTCATCCTTTTTTCATCTTCTTCCCTCTCCTGTCTACCACTTCCAAACAAAAACACTGAAGGTTATTATTCTACTTTCAGAAACTCAGACACTCACAGTCCTTCCAAAACTCGATCTATCCATTATCTAATAAATGTTCTCTGATGACATACTAAATAGTGAGGCCTCCCAAAGGGAACAGACATAGCTTTAACTCCACATGGACTTATCATTAGTGACTAGCAAATCTCTAGCTGCCATTGCGACTGGTGAGAGTCCATGCTTACTGTTCTCGTAGAGGATAATGACCACAATAGGACCCTCTGGTCTCTAGCTTTGTTCCTTTGCTAGGGGGCATCAGTGAGAAAGGGGTAGATGTAGGAATTCAGTGCTTACCTACTGTTTATGGAAAATAAGACAGTTTCATAACTGTTTCAAAAATGATTGCCATCTTAAAGTATAAGCACAATTGTTCTGCAAAGCACTTCATTGAACTCTGTTTCTCATTTATTTAGTGAGCTAGTTTCTCTACTGTGAAGGATCAGTCTGTTCACCAATCAGATTGAAGGTCTACTGTATGCTAGGCTCTGCTGTATGCGAGGCTCTGCTGTATGCAAAGTGCTGTGGAAGCAAAATGAGGTGAACAGCATCCTTGTCCTCGAGGATCCCATGGTCCAGAGGAGGAGACAAACAAACCATGACCACAAAATAATATAAAAGGAACAGAGTGCATGTAATGTCCAAAAGTAACTGAGAAAAAGAGCAATTTACTCTCTGAAGAATAAATGGCATGGAAGACGTGGGGAGGTGAGTCTAGCCAAGAATGTTTACTGTTTGGAGAAGAGAAGCTACTTTAAATTTCCCCTGAGTCTTGAGCTCACTGAGGCCCGGGTGGTGGAGGCATCTCTCTGGCAGGATGGGTAGCAGGGCTGGTTGCCAGAAGCTTGTGAGTTCGTTCCAAGTTTAGTTTTAAATCCAAGTGTTGAAGTTATGGAGGCCACATGGCTTTAGCATTAAGATTTTGCTGGGAGATGAATCTAGCCTAGATATATTTTTTATAAAGGTAAATCTATTCCATTTGAAAAATTATTCCTTAATCTGAGGCTGCCTAGTTTGGTGTTAAAAATTCTGTTTCTCTGCAAAATGATAATGAAGAAAGGTTATTGTTGTTGTTGTAATACTTTTAGTTAGCAGAGATAATCCTCGGATCAGGAAACAAAGATGCAGAAAAGAGGATCAACCAAAATGGCAGTAGGAGTCAGGAGTTTCTGGCAAAGTGAAAAGGTAGAAATGCAGAGGAAAGGGAACGGCGACCATAGTAGTAATGTGTGTTCCAGCAGGGAGATAAGAGGGGCTGGAGAGCTGGCGACCTGGGTGGCGAGGAGAGGTATGACTTCTCACACTCACGCTGTATAAGCCCCACCCAGGAGTTACTTCCCTCTTCTCTCTTTTCAGGTTTGTTTGTTTATTTGACTGTGTCTGAGCTTAGTGGCCGCACTCAGCGCCTCTGTTGTGGCTGCAGGATCCTTTAATTGCAGCACCTGGGCTTAGTTGCCTTGCAACATGCGGGATCTTAGTTCCCTGACTAGGACTGAACTCGAGACCCCTGCATTGGAAGGCAGATTCTTAACCACTGGACCACCAGGGAAGTTGAGGAGCTGCTGCTTTATTCTGTAATCAGACAGGTGTGGGTTTGACTTGAGTTCTTTCACTTACTAGCTTTCATAGGAGTGCTATGAGAGTTTAATAGTGATGATCCACAGGAAGGTTGTCTCGTTATTGTTGTTCAGTTGCTAAGTCATGTCCAGCTCGTGGAGACTCCATAGATTGCAGCATGCCAGGCTTCCCTGTCCTTTACCATCTCTCAGAGTTTGGTCAAACTAATGTCCACTAAGTGGTTGGTGATGCCATCCAACCTTCTCATCCTTTGTTGCTCCCATCTCCTCTTGCCGTCAGTCTGTCCCAGCAGCAGGGTCCTCCAATGAGTATTGGAGCTTCCAAAGTATTGGAGCTTCAGCTTCAGCACCAGTCCTTCCAATGAATAATCAGGGTTGGTTTCCTTTAATATTGACTGGTTTGATCTCCTTGCTTTCCAAGGGACTCTCAAGAGTCTTCTCCAGCACCACAGTTCAAAAGCATTCTGTCTGGAGCATAGCACATGTTCAAAAAATATTACTACTACTACTACTCTGTCATTGACGATGCCTGTTCCTAGTAAGTAGTCTCATTAGTACTAAACACCATCACCACCAGCCTCAAAGCAAGACCCACTATCAATAGTCAGCTCTGGGGCAAGATAAGAAATCACACCTGCATGTTGGAGGGTCGAGGAGTCCCAGGAAGCTGTGGGGTTTGCAGTGGAGAAGAAAGTGCAACCCCACAGATAAAGACAGAGAAGGACAGGGAATCCTGTAGCTCCTCAGCTGAGGGTGTGGGTAGATTGGACTTAAGTTAGGGAGGAAGGGATGCAAACACAAAGCAGATGTCACAGGAAAATCACTGAAACGGCTAAGTAGCTAGAATGGCCAAGTTACATTTAAAAAATCAATGGGTAAATTTATATTTCCAGATTATGAGCAGAATCTGTATGTCAGTCTTATAATTGTGACCCTCCATTTGCTATGAAGACATTTTTGTCAGTTCTCAAGGATTCGGTGCACCTTGGATTTAAATAAAAACTATAAATCTCTTTCTTTGATCTGGATTAACCAGTTTTTAAACATTTTAAACTAGCTTCTCTGTCCAGCAGTTTGGAAAATGTTAATAGAAAGATATTAGTAATGATAATAATATATATTTATCTTGCTATCATAATTTGATTTAAGAAGAGAGCCAGTTGAGGAAGTAATTAGCCTTCCATTAAAGAAGAGGGTGGTTAAGATAGGCTGGACCTGGATGTGTGTCCGTGATCCCAGAATTCTAGAACCCAATAAATCATTCCCTCACTTACCAAAACTGGGGTAAGCAGGGGAAATACAGGTAAGAATGAGCTGCAAAGCCTCTAAAGGGTTTACAGTCTGGTGAGTGAAGCACGTAAAAACAATTAGAATATGATGTGGGAAATAGAGCCTCAAATAACACTCTCTGGGAATCTAGACAAAATGCCTTGCCTGCATGAGGTGGTCATTGAAGATTTCCAGAAAAGAATCCAGGCTGAATCACTTGAACAGGAATTTTCAGAGGTGGATGGTTGGAAGAGTGACTGGGGAGGAATTTTTAGGGTAGAGAGCTGTTTGTTGTTCAGTCGCTCTGTTGTGTCCGGCTCTTTGCAGCCTCATGGACTGCAGCATGCCAGGCTTCCCTGTCCTTCCCCATCTCTGTCTGTAGAGAAAGCTTTTACCTTTTGGAGACCAAGTAGTTCAGTGAAGCTGAACATGGGTTACCTATCGGGAAATGGCAGAAGACGTAACTAGGTAGGAACTGATCAGAAGTGGGTTTTTATGCCTCAGTAGCAAATTTGGATTCATCCTATTTAGGCAGGGAAGCACTGCGACCAGATAATATTTTAGAAAGACACTGACATGGAGACTAGATTGAAGGGTTTTGGGATTGAAGACTCAAAGTAGGTGATTACCTTACGGTGCAGGTGGGCAGTCATACGGCTTACACAGGCGGTGGGGCTGGAGCGGAAGGAGGAAGAGGACTTGAAAGTCCTGCGGGTGGTGACACTGGGTGATGGAGTAGAGAAGGGAATCTTAAGTCATGTTCTGAACTCTCTTAGGCACTAGGTAATTGGGGATGCCAACCCCAGTTTAGAGGCTACAAGACAGGTAAGGGTGAGGGGCCTGCTTTGAAACATACTCTATTCTCTGAATAAAGATCAATAATAAAGGGATTCTAGGTACAATACTTGCCCCATGTTTCACAAGAAATTGAAAAACACTTGCTCCTTGAAAGGAAAGCTATGGCAGACTTAGGCAGCATCTTAAAAAGCAGAGACATCGTTTTGCCAGCAAAGGTCCCTAAAGTCAAAGCTATGTTTTTTCCAGTAGCCATGTACGGGATCCGAAAGTTGGACCATAAAGAAGGCTGAGTGCCAAACAATTGATGCTTTTAAATTGTGATGTTGGATAAGACTCTTAAGAGTCTCTTGGACTGCAAGAAAATCAAACCAGTCAATCCTAAAGGAAATCTAACCCTGAATATTCACTGGAAGGACTGATGCTGAAGCTCCAATACTTTGGCCACATGATGAGAGGGTGAGAAGGGTAGATAGTGTCACTGACTCAATGGACATCAATTTGAGCAAACTGGGAGGTAGTGGAGGGCAGAGGAGCCTGGCACACTGCAGTCCATTGGGTCGCAAAGAGTCAGACATGACTTAGCAACTGAACAATAGCAACAATCTCCCAGACATTTTTTTCTTCCCTGGGAATGCTCTCCTCCATATTTCTGCAAATTCAAGAGCTATCTATTCTTCTAGATCCAACACAAATCCCAACTGGTCTTTGGATTCTCCACCAGACAAAAGTAATCTGTTTAGAGGTTTGCTCCTATAGCTCTGTTCTTCTGAATCAGTATAGGATTGTTTTAAGAATGTGATTCTGGAGCGAGAATGTATGGGTTTAACTTTACCTCTATAACATCTGAGTCGTCTGGTCTAACGACTCTCTGCTTCCATTTTCTCATCTGAAAAAAGGAGCTAAGATTAGCACCTACCTCACAAGCTTATTCAGAGAAGGCAATGGCACCCCACTCCAGTACTCTTGCCTGGAAAATCCCATGGACGGAGGAGCCTGGTAGGCTGCAGTCCATGGGATCGCTAAGAGTTGCATACGACTGAGCGACTTCACTTTCCCTTTTCACTTTCATGCATTGGAGAAGGAAATGGCAACCCACTCCAGTGTTCTTGCCTGGAGAATCCCAGGGATGAGGGAAGCCTAGTAGGATACAGTCCATGGGGTCACACAGAGTCGGACACGAATGAAGCGACTTAGCAGCAGCAGCAGCACGAGCTTATTTGACTACTAAATGAGTTCATGTGGATAAAACGGTTCAAACAATGCCAGGCACATAGGACGTGTTCATAAATTCTGGCTGTTACGGGCATTCCTCTTCTGGTACTAAACCCTTCCTATATTATATTTTAATTATTTATGTAAATTTTCCTGATGACTCTATCAACTTCTTGGGGTTAGGAATCACCTTTTGAATTTCTTTCAGCATCAGTCATCATGCCTTACACAACGAATATTTATTAATTCATCAGTCTGTTTTGTACTATTGTTTTGAAGTATGGAGTGTTCTTGTTTAGGACATGCAATACATTTCAACCTATTTTTTTTCTGGGGGCTTCAGCCAAGGGTTTTAAATAATTTGAGAGTTTATCATTGATGGCTGAGACATGTTGTCATTCATATTTATGGTTTTCCTGCTGCTGAATATTTGGTCAGGAATGCAACCACCAATTATTTAATTTTTCTAGTGGGAAACATGATCTTCTTTATGACTCAGTTTCCAGGAATGGGTGAAAACTGAGGACTATTTGTGCTTTTCTAAAGAACACTAATATACATTGTCTCAGATCTCATAATTTCTTACTTTTTCTGCCTACCTCCCTGACACTAAGCCAAGAGAAGAACTTGCTGAGTGTGGGTACAGTTGCCCACCCACACAATAATTGTGTGGTCTAGTAATTCTAGACCATATTTTCCCAGTTTAATTGCGAGTATATATATCTGTGAATCTGTATATTTGTCCTGTAATTTTCTTTTTTGTAGTATCCTTGTCTGGTTTTAGTATCAGAGTAATAACTGGTCTCATAAAAAGAGTTTGGAAGTGCTCCTTCTCTTTCAATTTTTTTGGAAGAGTTTAAGAAGGATTGGAAAAATTGTTTCAGTATTTGTTAAAATTCACCAGTGAAGCCATCTGGTCCAGGGATTTTATTCGTTACATTACTCTTTCAACCTCCTTGCTCATTATTAGTCTGTTCGGATTTTCTGTTACTTCATGATTCAGTCTTGATAAGTTTTATGTTTCTAGGAATTTATCCATTTTTCTAAATTATTTAATTTGTATATGCTTTTCATATTCTCTTGTGATCCTTTGTATTTCTGAGGTACTAGTTGTAATGTCTCCTGTTTCATTTATAATTTTTTTTACTGTTTGTTTAAAGCTTACTGGAGTATAGTTGATCTACTATGATTTTACTTTTATGGAAAATCTTTTGCCATCCATTTACTTTCAGGCTGTGAGTGTCAATAAAGAAAGCTTAAATGAATCTCTTATAGGCAGCATAGAGTTGGATCTTGTTTTTTCCCTATCCAGTTACTTTGTCTTTTAATTGGAGAATTTAACCATTAACATTTAGCATAACTATAAGGATTTACTATTGACATTTTGTTAATTGCTTTTTGATTGTTTTGTAATTCCTCTCTTGTCTTTCTTTGTGAATTGATGACTTTTTGTAGTGTTATGCTTTAATTCTTTTCTTTGTCATTTGTGTTTCTATTTGTTTACTTGATGATCACAATGAGGCTTTCAAAATGTGCTTCATATTTATAACAGCCTAATTTAAACTAATAACTATTTAACTTCAATTGCATAAGAAAGTTTTACATATTTACTTGCCCCTCTCCTATTTTTTGCTGTTGATACCATAATTTGCACCTTTTTATGTTGTTTATTAATTAAGAAAATATTGCAACAGCAGTTATTTTATCACTCTTACCTTTTAACTTGTGTGCTACAGCTCACAGTGATTTTCACACTGCCATTGCAGTTGACCAAGGGCCACATCAGCAATGGGAGGGAGATAGTCACAAAGTGGGAGGCAGAGCGCAGGTTCAGGTAGGTCCAGATAAGCTCAGAAGCAAGAATATCTGTATACCTCTAGGCTTTCCTCCCACTTCTTTCCTCTGGGTTCATTGTCAGATTTGTTTCTTTCCTGCTCTTCCTTCTCTCATTTTATTTTTCACTTTTCTTGTTTTATTTTCCTCTCTTGTTTCCTCTTCGGTCACCCTCTGCCCAACGCAGACGCCCTTTCCCTTCTCTCTCTTCCTCTTACCTTTGAACAGCTCTGTCCTCTGCACATTTTTTTCCCTCAGGCGCCTGGAGAGGAGAGGAAGTTTCTATTGTTAGGTAGATAAGTGCTTGCAGTTCGGGAACCATTCTGAGCTACTCATATCTCCTCCCACATTCTGATCTAAAATTTCTATTGACAGCATCAGCCTCATTCTTGACTTCAGGGGCCACTTTAGCTTTCAGGGTTGGTTCCTATCTGCCTGTGCAAATTGTGATATGATCTGAGGGTGTTCCCACTGGTTTCTGTAGCTTTCACTAGCTAAATTGCTTTTGATGTTCTCCACTTAATACTAAATGCAACCAGTGACAATACTGGTTTGATTAACTCCAAAGACGTGGTTCTCTACTTTGTGATTTTGTCCACCAGGGACATTTGGCATTATATGGAGATATATTTGGTTGTTATAGTTGGGTAGCAGGGAGGGATACTAGCATCGAATGGGTAGAGGTCAAGGAGTCTGTGAAATATCCTAAGATGCATAGGATAAAGGGTTTTCCTGATAGCTTAGTTGGTTAAGAATCCACCTGCAGTGCAGCAGGAGACCCTGGTTTGATTCCTGGGTTGGGAAAATCCTCTAGAGAAGGGATAGACTGCCCACTCCAGTATTCTTGGGCTTCCCTTGTGGCTCAGCTGGTAAAGAATCCGCCTGCAATGCGGGAGACCTGGGTTTGATTCCTGGGTTGGGAAGATCCCCTGGAGAAGGGAAAGACTACCCTCCTCAAAAGAGGTTGTCCAGTCTAATATGTCGAGAATACTGGGAATGAGAAACTCGGATCCAAAGGTATTTATCTTGGAACTTGCAGATACAGTGAATATGCAAATAATAACAGTATTAATCAAAACCAAGTTAAATATCAATAAACTAAGACAAGCAGTGATCTTGAGGTGGCAGACTATAAATTTGCCAGCTTTAATGACAGCAGAGATAATTCTTTGTGCTCTACCTGCCTTCTGATTTTTACTTATAAAAATTATATTCACTAGCTCTCTCATCTGTCCCAGCCACCCTGTGATCCTGGTATGTGAGATATTTTGAATATAAAGAAACTGAGGGGTAGAGAATATGATGCCTCTCCTTAGGACCCTGGCCAAACATAGATTTGTGGATTTTTATCCAAGGCAAAAAACACAGGGCTGTTCATACAGCTGTAATGGCAGAAAATAAGGGCAGAAACTAAAGCTGCTGTCACAAAGAAAGGACTCTCCCAGTTCTCCATTTGGTATTTAAAAATAAGAGTGAAAATGGCATAGCTTAAATCTGAGCTAATGCTTGCCGCTTTGTGAATGCTCTAACAGTGCATTGCCTTCGAAACAAATTGGCCCTCGTCTACAAAGGTTTCTTTTTTGTGCTCTCGCAAACTCATTTTTAATGGCTTGTATGGCATCGGCTGTGCCCCTGAGCTGCAGTGAAGCACTCTGCAAGTCGCCGCACGCGAGTCAGAAATGAGTCTCACAGAGAGGAAAATGCTGGAACGTTAATAGGTTTTAATCCTAGGTAAGCAGACCTAATTGAGCCACTACCATGTGCTTTTTAAATCTAAATGTCATGAAATTTTTAGTGGTTTTCTCTTGCCTGCAAATCAGTTTTGGTCCAGAGACGGTCAAGTAGGAATGAGAAGGGAAAAATCTCAAATACACATACTGCCCAGAAGCACACCCTGAGAAGGCTGCAAGGACCATCCAGGCAAAACAAAGAAATAATTGATGGCACACGGGGGAAACTGGCTTCATAGGGCAGGCATGTGAAAAGCCTGTAAGTGCAGCAGACATACATACCACAATATATTTGATCCTATCTTCAATATCTCGGGTGGAGAAGGGGTGTTGAAATCTGAAAATCTCTTGTTATGTGGGTTTTCCCCTTCAGTTTTCATTTAAGTGGAAAAGCAGTGTTTGTATATTGTACATTATTGCACTGACACTGGGCAACTTACTGAGTGAGATTTAATTGCCAAGCACCCAGTTTCAAACTTCATTTTGCGCAGTACCTTGACAGCTTTTGATAAAGGCTTAATCATTCTGAAAACAGTGGTCTCTGAATATTGAAGTGGAACAAATTGGTTTTATGCTGGTAAGACTTTCTGTGTATGTGGGATTCTGGAGGCATGTTTTGGATTTTCCCCCTGGCTGGTGTTTGCCTGTGGAACACAGAGATAGCGTCAGGCCTCACTTTCAGGCCCTTTGGGGGCCATGTGTGTTGGCTGCACTTTCATCATCTTCTCAGTGCTTAATGTGTTAATTGTTGTAAACAGAACCATGGGGATGTTCCTCTTCTCTCTAATGGAAGGGAAATTGTGTACCTGGTCATAGGACAACAGATTGAAATAAGCCAAATTATAGAAATGTTGAGGCCCTACAAAAATGTTGAAAATTAGTCATATTTTCAAGTTTGCCTTCAATGTCTTTGCAAAGCTTACTATGTAAAAGGTGTGGTTCCAAGAGCTTTATTAGTCTAATCCTTCTAAAACTTTTCTTAGGTACTATTATCATACCTGTTTTAAATGATGAAACGAAGGCACAGAGAGGTTAAATAATTCACCAAAGCTGACACAGGAGACATATGTAGAATTTGAATCCAGACCATCTCTGGAGCCTTTTAGGTATGCCTAAACATTCTACTACACTTCTCAGAGCAAGTAGAAGTATGAATATTCACTAGTGAATTGCATTAATTTTAGAGACCCTCTGTTGTGTTTTCTTATTATCTAAGGCTATGAATAATTTGCAGCTACTCAAAAAGCTTAATAGGTCTTAAAACTTTTGGTCCCACTCAGGTGCACTCCTCAACACTCTACAGATGCCGCCTTCTACAGATTTAGCAGCCTCTATATATAATGGTTCTACCAACATTTTAGATGAGTATTTAAACCAAGTGATTCTACAAATGATTCTCAGACCATAAGCAAAAATTCTGGTATCCTGGAACATACTTGGGAGAGTCAGGTTAAAGAAGAAAACAAAGTTCAATATGTCCTTCGTATGACCTGCAATGTTATAAATTTGCAACAGTTAGTCAGTAGTCCCAATGACTCTTATCTTGTGGCTTTGGAAAATGGAAGAAATAGAAAGAGGAAGATAGATTCAGAAGGTCAAGGGTGGTGCTTTCCATACTTTAATGTGCTGATGAATCTCCCAAAGACCTTGTTAAATTAAGCAGATTCTTTTTTGTAGGTATAGGGTATGTCCAGAAATACTGGATTTCTATTAAATATCTAGGTATTGCTGATGCTACTGGTCCATGGGTCATATTTTGATGCAAGGATCTATAATCAACTAACAGCATCACCACTACCTGGAACATTGTTAGAAGTGCAGACTCTTGGATTCTAAACCAAGCCTAATGAATCAGAATCTACATTTCAACAAAATCTCCATGTGATTTCAGTTCAGTTCAGTCGCTCAGTCATGTCCGACTCTTTGCAACCCCATGAATCGCAGCACGCCAGGC
>SJYV01053411.1:0-12470 GCA_006410875.1 Neotragus pygmaeus
AGAACAAACTGGAACTTCCTTAATCTGTTAAGTGATATGTACAAAAAAATTACAGCAAAGTTACTCAATGGTGAAACCTTAAAAAACATTACCTTTAAAATTAAGTCCAATGTAAACATGAGTAATATTAACATTTCTGTTCGACATTGGTGTTCATGTGTTGAAGGTAGGAGGTCCTAGCAGTGATGTAATATAAGAATAAGAGATTTTAAAAAGTAAGGATTGGAAGGGAAAAAAGAAAGCTGTCATTTACATATAAATTATCAAAATTAAATTTATCAAGTTTGCTAGTTGCAAATGTAACACAAAAAAACCCCAAAATTTGTCAATGTATGGCAAAACCAATACAGTATTGTAAAGTAAAAAAAAATAAAAAATAGAGAGCAAAGAAAAAAAGAAACCCCACAATTATAGCTGTATACATTAGCAATAAATTGGTGTAAAATGTAATTTTCTATAAAGGTATACAATGGCAACAAAATAAACAAAAATTATAATGACACATAAGCCCTTTTAAGTTATAAAACTTCACTCAACGTAAAAAATGTCTAAATAGAGACACACCATATTTATAGAAGACTCAATATCACAAAGATGTTAACTTTCCTTAACTGATATATAGATAACTGTAATTCCAATTCCAATCAAAACATCAAAGTTGTGTGTATGTGTGTGTAATTTGAAAAACTGATTCCAAAATGTATGGGGGCAAAAATTTTCATTGTGTAATTGCTCATAACCCTAAACTAGAAATTACATAAATATATATCAACAGTAAAATAGATAAATAAATCATGGGATATTTGCAAAATGTAATATTATACAGCAAAGCAAATAAACAATTGCATGTAACAATATTATAGATGGTACAAAATATAATGTTGAATGAGGAAAAAAGTCGCAGATGAATATACACAGTTGTTCAAGAACTTTACACACTAATGCATTTAATCCTCAGAATAGTCATTAAATAATTGTGTACCTCTACCACCCCCAGGTCACTAAGTTTATTATATCTGTGGTCTGACATAATTCAGTCAATCACTTATGAGTCACTATCTTGTACACACAGATCCCCATGCTTTGCTATGGTGAGGGTAGAGTGGATGTAGCACAGAGTTATCATTTACTGGGTATCTGCTATGTGCCAGGCTTCAGGCTTGATGCTGGGGATATGATGGGCAAAAGACCACACACCCACCTTCTTGTTTAAATAATAACAGTAACATCGAGTACTTACCGTACACCTGATATTCTTCTAAGCATTTTATATGCTTTAGCTTTCGAATCCTCCCAAAACTATTACTAACTTCTTTTTACAGATGAGGAAATGGGAGCACATGTAAGTTAAGAGGGATCCAGACATCCAGGGCTACAGGGGGAGGAGGTGGCAGAACTGGGACTCAAAGCTAGGCAGTCTGAGTCACTGAACACTCCAACAACGTGGGGAAGTAGGTATTAATTATGTCTTATAGCTGAGGGTGACAAGCTCTTAAAGTGAATGTACATTTATTTTGCATCCTCTATATGACAGAGACTATATTATGTGATTTATGTATATTATTTCTCCAACTGAAAGACAGGAGTTCCCAGGAATATAAGGGCTCTAACTATAGAGGACCCAGGTATGCAGAGAGTGGCTTGCCTGCTTGCCAGCTTAATCCAATAGCCCCTTAGAAGGAATTAAAGTGGCTTGGTGGGTGAGGGTGGGATGTAATTTTCAGTCTCATCTGGGCTCCTTGATCTCCAGATGAGTGATTGAAACTGCAGATGGAGAGAAAAAGGAAGAACAGAAGGCTAGGTTTTTTTCCCTCTCTCCCTTCATCCATACCCTCCATTCTACATAGTATATTTAACGTCCTACATCTTCCTGGATCTTCCTGTCACTAGCTGTGAGCCTGGACCTCTTCTAGCATTAGCATAGTGGAAGCTTGGTCAGCTGGTCCTTAAGATGTCTGGGTCCCACAGTACATAGCTATCTTATCTCCACACACCTTATGGCTCCTCAGGTCAAAATTCTTGGGCTGCAAACACCTTGATCTGCAAACTGTCCCCTGTTATCTATGGGAAATGGTATAATCTACTTAAAAAATATATTTACAGGTTTTGCTTGCTTTCTCCCTTTGACCCTAGTCTTTCTTAATTTTTCAAAGTGGATATTACACCAGTAGTCTTTCCCTGGGTGTCTTCTCCCTCAAATTCCTAGAGCAGCAAATGTGTCCATATGTGCCATGAAAGCAATACAGGAGACATGACACCAGCCTTTTCCAAACCAGTTAGGCAGGACACCCAGCCTTTTCCAACACAGTTAAACCCAGTTTCTCAAGGAGGCTTGAGAAAGGGGAGGAGCAAAACTGACCAATGATATGGAACTGTTGTGTACCCAGCACCTGTCCTTTAAGAAACAATGTCAAGAATTTTATTTCACCCAAGAGCTATCAGACAGTACAAATTTCCAGACATTTCACTGAGGTCACCAAAATAAAACATTTAGGCAAGCACTGATCTAGAACAGTCAGATTTCAAACAAGAAGTATTCCAAATAAGCTCCAGATAAAAGAAAAAATTCTTCGTAAAAAAATCCCTCTGATTAAGATGGTCTTTATGTAACCATCATTCTTTCCCTGTATTCACCTCTCTCTTTCTGTTTTTCTTTCTCTCCTTCTTTCTTTGTTTTTGACATTAGCATCTTGTTACCCTGCAGCTATTTCATCCTGCTGCTCATCTATTCCAACTTTCAGATTGGAGTGGGAATGGGCAGGGAGCCATGTCCTTTGATCTTCTACACCCATTCTACCACCACCACCTTGAAGCCCATAGAAACAAACCCCACTTACAGCCCCTCCTCCGTTGCAGCCTGCTGTTGCTGTTGTTGTGTGGAATCCAGATCTTCTGCAATCTGGTTTGGGTGAGCTCTCCCATCTCTTGAGACATCTTAGGCGTCACAGCTAACGACACCACTGTCCACAAGGTACCCGGCCTTACTTTCTGTCTTATTAGCTCTCTCTTCTTTTGCTGTGGCCACAGCAGGTGGTGGTGGACAGAGTTGGGACAGGGAGGTGTGCTGGGATTCTGAGCCCTTTTGCAGCCTGTCTCCGGCCTCTCTCTTGTCTCCTAGTCCTTGCCTTCCTCTGCTCTTGTATGTACCATTGAGGGCTTGGGTGCAGAGGAGAGGTTGGGCAGAGGTCAGCAGAGGCCTCTGAACTCCAAGGGCTGTGTACATAGGAGATAAGTTGGAGCCCAGCAAGGAAAGCAGCCAGCAAGACAGCCCAGGTCTGGCCAGTCACTTCCCTCCAATGAAGACAGGACTAGTAGAGTATGCAAATAAAAGACTGAAGATCATGTGTTTATGTCCTGTGTGGGGTGGGGAGGCAAAGGTGATGGAGTCAGATCTCAGCAGCTTTCATAGCTTTGCAATAAAAAAAAAAAAAAAAAACAGGCCCAAGCAGAATGTCAAGCTCCAGCCCAGAAAAAAAAGATCCACATCAGAAATACAAGATTCCCAAATACAAACACACAAACACAATGTCCCTACTGAAAAAAATGTTTGGAGCTAGCAATCATTGTCCCAAACTGGAAGTGGAAAGTTTACCACCTCAATGCCCTCCCAAAGGCACTACAAACCTTTTCTTCCCCTGAATGCAGCTACCTTTCCTATTGAAGGTCCTGCTTTCCTAAAATGTAAAAGTGTGCTGCCTGGGATCCTCTCAGAGAGATGGGCACTGTTTGATCATCTTTATGCTCTCTCCAGCCAAGGCTAAATAAATCAGAGTAAACCTGACACCTTGGGAAGAGATGTTCATGCAGCCATTGCTAGGGAGAGTGACAATATGATTGCCAACTGTCATCAGATCCTCTAGGGAGAAAGGAATTGTGATCTGACCCAGAACTGACTAAAGTTCTTCATGTCAAGCCATGAGGATGGAGGCCTGGGGGGAGGCTGCAGCAAGCAGGCTGTGGGGAATAGGGGGCAATGGCCTCAAAGTAGGACAAATCCATAGACCAGAGCCATCTTACTCAGAATTATCTTCTTTACCCTCCCCCTGATTGTTTCAAAACTTATATGTGTAAAACTCATCTAACAGCATAGCTTACCTGGAAGATATTCAAGTGTGCTCTTACTTCATTCTTTTGCAACCTTCCCACCCCTTGATAAACTTCCAGTGATTGGCTACCTGGAAACTCAGTTTCTTCCTCTGAGCTGGACAACACTGGGCCGGTCTCTTGGGGATATAAATCTCCAATTCCTGACCTCCAGTGCTCTCAGCTCCACTTTGCCTTTTAAGAAGTTCCCTATAATACATTCTCAGCATCCCAGTCTACCTAAGGGTTAGATTCCCTCCAGTTTCTGTGTATAGGTCATACCAAACTTTCAATGCATTTCAGAGCCTTCCCTTCTAAATGAATCTCTTGAGGCAGTGGATCACAGTGGTTAAAAGCATTGGGTTCTGGAGCCATGCTACCTGAGTGGAATCCCACCTCTTCCCCCTTGCTAGGAGACCCTGGGCAGAACACAACTTTGTGGTGCCCTGGTGAAACACTTTGTGTTTTCATCTCATAAGAGTATCTTAGTGTAGTTGAAGATTTGGTATGTTAACACATATAAAGCAATCTGGGAAATGTTCAATATATATTATGTAACACAGTGATTCCCTCTGTGAAGTAAAAGATCAATCACCTCTTTGGATAAACTACAATTTCTAATGTGATGGTGAGAATTCAGGGAACAACAAAATAAACTTACAAAATTATGACAAAGGGTTAACATTTGTAATAAAGAACTCATGCCAATCAATTAGAAAGATGAATTCATTTTTATTTTTTTTTTTGGTTTTATGATACAGAAGATCCCTAGAAATCATTTCATTAACTCTTTCAGGTAAGAAAATAGAGGCCTGAGAGGGGAAGTATTTTCTTAAAGTCCTATAGCAAATTAAATCTCCAAGTCAAGAATAAAACACTGGGGATCTACTTTCTCCAGTCCAAGGTTTTTCGTTGGTTTAACTGATAAAAATAGCTTGATTTAAGAATGTGGTCCTCCAGATGATCTCATAACATTTAGAGTCCTAGACCTAGAATTTGGAAGAGATACAATTCTCTTAATTCTAATAAGTCTCCTAACTGTATCACTCTGCTAATGCTAATAATCTTAATAATAATGCTTTACAAGTATGTTTTCCAAGGCCCACAAGTAGTTGCTCCTTCCAAACATTCTCACTAGCCTCACAGGGAAACTGAGGTCTCAGGAGAGGAAGTGGCTCATCTGATGTAATCAATCTAGTCATATGAATCACTTTACTATGTTTACAATTTTGTCCTCATGACTCTGCATGAAAGATAATTTTAGCAGCAGGAAATCTGAGATAGGAGCTTAGCTGACTTTTGACAAGGTCTGAAAGGCAAACTTGGGGTCCAGTCTTGAAAATCAAAATTAAAATTGCCTGGAACTAGCTCTGTGTGTGTGTTTGTGTGTGTATGTGTATGTGTCTGTGTGTCTGTGTGTTTAACCACTGTTATCCATTGTGATCCCCAGAAGTAGGAAACCTCAACAAGCTTTATGGAAAGGCCTCAGCCCTGGCTCTCTCAATCAAACCTACTTCTCCAGTCATTTATCTCTTTAAACTCCCAAAGCTAAATTGTACCAGCTGACTCACTGGGCCCCCAAACTTACTGTGTACTTTTTTGCCTCTGGGTGTTTGCTTAGTCTGGAATGCCTTCCCTTCCTTTCCATTCTCAGTGAACTATGACTCAATTTTCTAGGCTGGGCTCAATTCTCACCTCCTCTGAGAAGCCTTGGCTTTGGTTCTCACATTGCGTATATGCTTCTGTTTATCTGAGCAAGTATCAACCTGTGTTTTACCAGTCTACTTTCCTACTAGATTCTGAGCTCCTTAAGGATAGGTACTGGATCTCGGTTATCTGTGATCTGTTTCCAGATGTCCAGCTCAGGCATTGGAACAGAGGATACTTGCTTAATCTACATCTCTCTGCCTGGATGAGATGAACATGTGTACAAATAATCCCTATTCAACAAGATAAATTTTATAAAAATGGAGCTATTCAGGGAACTGGAAGTGAGGGAAATAACCTGGTCTGAAGGTAGAAGCAAAATGGCTGCCTGAGGAGGCCTTCAAAATAGCTGTGAAAAGGAGGGAAGTGAAAAGCAAAGGAGAAAAGGAAAGATATACCCTTTTGAATGCAGAGTGCCAAAGAATAGCAACGAGAGATAAGAAAGCCTTCCTCAGTGATCAATGCAAAGAAATAGAAGAAAACAATAGAATGGAAAAGACTAGAGATCTCTTCAAGAAAATTAGAGATACCAAGGGAACATTTCATGCAAAGATGGGCTCAATAAAGGACAGAAATGGTATGGACCTAATAGAAGATATTAAGAAGAGGTGGCAAGAATACAGAGAAGAACTATACAAAAAAGATCTTCATGACCCAGATAATCACCATGGTGTGATCACTCACCTAGAGCCAGACATCCTGGAATGTGAAGTCAAGTGGGCCTTAGGAAGCATCACTACGAACAAAGCTAGTAGAGGTGATGGAATTCCAGTGGAGCNTTTTCTTGTTAATTTTATGCAATGAATTCATTCATAAGTTTGTGTTTTATTTATTTTATTGTTGAAATAACAGTAATACTGGTAAAGCAGTTTTAAAATAATTTAACATATATACCAATACATTGTTAGTTTATTTTACTTTCATCCTATGTTACTTTATATTTGTGAGAAAATCAAAAAGAAGCTTTTTGTCATTGAAGGACAAAATGTCTAACTGGCATGCACAATGAAAGTTTTCCTAGCTTTTACCCTTTAGTTTAGTTTTTTTTTTTTTCCTCTTGAGTCTCTCATTGTCGATAAAGTGTCATTAAACCTTTTGCTTAGGATCTCTTACCTTGCAGCAGACTTGTAGGAAATCCTTTTAAATATAGATAGATGGATGGATAGTATATATTACACATACTTATTTGTGCAGTAGATTTGCTTGCACAGTAAATATGGTTGATGCAAGACTTCCTGAAAATCCATAAAAGAACAAGCCTTGGGGATCTTCATTACTTTTCTAATAGTTTCCGCTATTGTCTGTCCCTAAAGTTTCTTGCCTTGTAAAGTACCTGTGGTAAAGCAGCAGCACTTGGGCTTTCCACTCAGTGTCATCCACCAGATCTATGCAAATCGACATCTCTCTCTCAAGTAGTTTTAGCCTCAGCTATATTGTTGGCTGGGGTTCTGAGCTGTGAAAAGGAGATGGTATTTGTTTAACTATGCTTCATAATACAAACAAGCCAAGAAAATACAACTCCTCTGGTCTTCTTTTGTGTCTCCTAATAGTAATATAGTTTTACTCTCAATGACTGCAAAATTACTTGGCAAACAGATGTTCAGCATTTCTTTTGTTTGTAATCATTTCTTTAAATATTGTATCTTAATAACCTAATTGTGTTTAGAGTTATCAGATAAAGACAGTCTCTCATTGGTTACATTAAAAAATAACATGTCAAACAGTCTGTGAAGTGAATTCCACATTACGTGACAACCGTGAGTGGCTGTAACTTAAAATTTAATATGGAAAATCGTTTCTTACTGGCTTTTACTCTTTTTATACTATTAGCCAATAAACATTTTTAATTCTAAGATTAGGTTTACAGGGTAATCTTCCTTGAAAAAAGTGTTCGTATATCTAAGTAGCACTAAATTTTTTTTTCTCAAAACCTGATAGGAATTGTGCTGTGCAGAATTTGATTTACAATATTCTAAGTCTATTTTAAAAGTGTGTATGCCGGCACACCTGCTCAGTTGCTCAGTCATGTCTGATTCTTTGTGATCCCGTGGACTGTAGCTTGCCAGGTTCCTCTGTCCATAGAATTTTCCATACAAAAATACTGGAGCGGATTGCTATTTCTTTCTCCAGGAGATCTAACTCACGTCTCTTGCATCTCTTGCACTGGCAGGTGGATTCTTTAGCACTGTACCACCTGGGAAGCCCTATTAAAGAAGTGACTATTCTATAAAAGAAAAAATCATGGGACTAATCTAGTACAGTACCTCGGTTACTTCATATGGTTTTGTATATACTGTGGAAAGCTACAGATGATTATTCCATATAATATTATCCATTTAGATAGAAGATCAACTTGAAGCATATTACCAATCTCTTAATGAAATGAAAAATTATTTCATTTCAGTAAAATCAACCACCTAAAACTGATGGTAACATAGGAAGATTTACATATGTGAAGGTATCCCTTCACTAAATTCTACATTTTATTTATTTTTTTAAAGTTTAGAATTCAAGTGCCCAAAAGAGAAATTCATATAGGGCAACTATCCTTGAAAAGGAAGGTATAGAATTTATACATCACAACCAAATGTAAAGTATTAGATAATATTAATTAGCTGTCAGGAAAAGCAACCAAAGGCATTAAAAATCTAATGCAAATCAAAATGGTTTGTGCTTGATTCTAAGACTCGTGTAGCACACACCAGTTTGTCTTCTCAAAGTGTGATCTCCCACCTGGCAGCCTCATCATCACTTGGGACATGTTAGAGATACAAATTCTTCAGCCGTATCCTAAGCCAACTGAACCTAAAAATTGGGGGTAGGGTCCCTAATAAACTGAATTTTAACAGACATCCAGTTGGTTCTGATACACAGAAATGTTTGAGAACTGCTGCTTCAGACAGCATGCGAAATTGGCAAGAACTAATTCAGAGCTGAAATCAATGCAGTGTTCTTAAATTGTAAGTCCAGAGGAAGTACAAGCCAAACCTTGACAACTTGGTAAAATGAAGATAAAGATCTCTTGCTTAATTATTTCTTTCATAGTTTTCAAGCAAGTGTGATTTTTTGGAAGTCACATGCAGAAAGGTTTACAGTTCAAGGACAAGATGCTATTTTGCAAATCTGAGGATGTGTGACTCCAGAACACCAAAGTAAACTCCAAACAGATCACTTTAGTAGTATTCATTGGGAATATCCTTACAGGATCATTGTTTTTTTCATGTATATTGTTGATGTAAAAATACTACTGGATATTTCTCTAGCAAGAAGGAGTTGATACTAGATTGGCACAAAACTGTAATTTGGGGTCTACAACCAATGCAAGCCATTTGCAAGTCCCAGCAAAGCAAAGAAAGGAGAATGGTTTTTTTAGAGGGTTAAAAGGAGTTAGGAGTGTTACAGTAAACAGAACCCATGGCTTTTCAGGGACCGAGACCTTGCCAGGAAGGAGTCTTTTTCCTGTTGGGTTCTGCTATTGTCACAGGGTGCAGGAGCTCCCCCTTCTGGTCTCCTCAGCCTATTTAATCGAGACTTCGATTTATTAATGTTCTAAGATATCTAGCTTTCCTCACCCCGCAAGCCAAGTGCTTGTAGAAAACTATCACTACTATAGAAATTAATCAGCCTCTTGCAGCCTCTGCACTATGTATAATTCTAGTAAAAAGGCTATGACCTAAAAATCAGACTATCAAATTTTAATCACAATTTTAGTTACCTTGTTGGGATTTAGTGGGAGTACATTGGGCCAGTGGTATACTTTGAGGAAAACTTGTATGTGTGCACGCTCAGTCACTTAAGTCATGTTCAACGCTTTTGAGACCTCATGGATTGTAGCCTGCCAGGCTCCTCTGTCCGTGGGATTTTCACGGTAAGAATATTGGAATAAAACTTAGTAGTAGTAGTAGTCACACAGTCATGTCCGACTCTCTGCGACCCCATGGATTGTTGCCCACCTCTGTCCATGGAATTCTCCAGGCAAGAATACTGGAGTGGGTAGCTATTTCCTTCTCCAGGGCATCTTCCTAACCCATTGGTTGAACCCAGGTCTCTGCACTGCAGGCAGATTCTTTACCAAGTGAATCCTTGTAGCATACCAGGGAATAGATAGCCTTTCATTGCTATCTATATTTCTGGTAGCCGACAAACTGAATGGTAATCTAGTAGTAAGTACATTAAAAAATCAACTAAGTTATCTTACTCTGTAGGTATACATATAAATATTTTCCATTCTGTTAGCAATCAAACGTTACTACTGATGGCCATCAATGGGGTCGCACAGAGTCGGACATGACTGAAGCGACTTAGCAGCAGCAGCAGCAGCAGCAGCAGCAAGAGTATGTTATTAATAAACCTTGAGTGAGTGAGTGAATGAAGTCACTGAATTGTGTCCGACTCTTTGCAACCTCATGGACTGTAGCATACCAGGCTTCTCNAGCAGCAGCAGCAGCAGCAGCAGCAGCAAGAGTATGTTATTAATAAACCTTGAGTGAGTGAGTGAATGAAGTCACTGAATTGTGTCCGACTCTTTGCAACCTCATGGACTGTAGCATACCAGGCTTCTCCGTCCATGGGATTTTCCAGGCAAGGGCACAGGGGTGGGTTGCCATTTCCTTCTCCAGAGAATCTTTCCTACCCAGGGATCAAACCGGATCTCCCACATTGCAGGCAGACACTTTACTGTCTGAGCTACCAGGAAGCCTTAATAAACCTTGGGAAGGCAAAATACTTAATATTTTTGTCTTACAGTTTTCTCATCTATGAATTGGGAATAAACTTACCCCTAAAAATGTATTCCCTAATATGGGAGTAATTTTGAACAATAAATGAGATTTTGAAACACACAACACTTAAAATAATGAGTGGAAAATAATAAGCACTCACTTAATATTAGCTATGGCTATTATTTTATCTTACCATTTAATAATTCCAAAGTAAGAAATTTTAAAATGTCCTGTTATCGTTAGGCTCATTTTGCTATGTATACAAATATCAAACCCATAATGTTGTATGCCTGAAAGTAATACAGCATTATATGTCAATGTACCTCAAAAATAAATACTAAAATAGAATTAAAATATTTTTATACTTGGCACTCAGTATTGTAAGGAGTCCTTTTTTTGGAAAAGAGATTCACACACTAAGATTCATTATAGGTTATGAAATAAGTGTATTGGGTATCTGCATCACTAGTTATTAATTTACATTGTTTTCTAAGGTTGTCCCATTAATCCTGAAACAGACCTTGGAATAGCAATAGTTAAAGGATAACTGCACAAAATAGTAATTTCTCAAGAGATGCAATCCACACACCTACTGTACATTTTTGGAATGCACTTTAAGTCACTCTTTGAAAGGAGTATAATAAAGTGCACATCAGGAATGGGAATGAGTCCATTCTTGCCATCTGTTCCTAATTTTTTTGAGCCAAGGACTCTGTATTATTAAACCACTGTGTAAAATGTTAAAATGGCATTAGAAATCTGAGTAAAATCCAGAAGGGTTCAGATAACTTAAGGTTATTTGAAAAGATATTGACAGCGGCATTACAGTGATGAATAAAAAAAAAAAAAGCCAGCCCCTTATTCTCAAGTAACCCTGAACTTCATTTTCTCAACTTCCCGCAAGTTGAAAGTCCTTCCAAATACATTGTTACCTCAAATTGCATATATATTTAATTTCTATATAAACATGTACGGTTCTACACCCTGCTTTCTTTACCCTCATTTTAGCTAATAAGATTTTTAACATATCCTCTGGCCCCCAAGTTATACAATTTTGAGAGCTTACATGATCCCATGACAGATCTTTGGTGACTTTCTGAAGCCTTAACAGTTTCAGACTGTTTCTCCACAAATAGTAAGTTATTTGACTTATTTTCCTCAGGAAATGTAGACAGTACTTATTGTGGTGTCCTTCGCAACTCCTAGAAACTTCTATATATAAAAACTGTTGGTGTTGAACTCTCATCCTAGGCTCATCCCACATACCAATTTCCAGTAGGATTTGACAAGATACAAAAGACTCCATCCTTAGTTCCGTCAATGTACTAGAAACCCCTTCCATGAATCGGTACTCTTTATTTGGATTAAAATGTATTGTTAAAATGTAAATGTGCTCTGTTTTAGAAACAGGTCACATTTATTCAGCATTTATACTCAGACAAGCACTTCAGTAAGTGGGTTTCTATGACTGTAAGTGCTTCAGCATTTGAGAGGCCCTGCATTATCTTTGCCCCAGTCAGGTGGGTCAGATGGGCATTCGAGGATATAGATTTATTTTTACTTCTCTCTGAGATATCATCACCCACTCTTAAATAGTTCTCTACTTTTTCCTTTAAAGGAAAAGTCTATCAAAGAACAGTTTTAAGAAAAGACTATCTTAATTGTTTTTAAGGAAGTAGCAGTATACAGTTGCACTTTTCTCATAGTAGTGTTCAGGTTTTTCTAGATCTCCATATTTATTTATTCCAGGGTGTGCTGCTCATTTTCTTATGCGATAAAGGGCCAGTTAATTAATTTACTCATAAGATGTACTTGGAAACATTTTACTACCTGATTGGGTTACAAAGGTCTGTCTCAAAACTCTCCCTGGGAGATTAGGCTAATTACTTGATCCCATTCTTTTATGAGCTCATATCACACTGGTTCCTAAAGAATATTGGTGTCTTAGCCTCTTTTGAC
>SJYV01053412.1:0-16891 GCA_006410875.1 Neotragus pygmaeus
AGAATACATATCATCTTCCCTGAAAACCCTTCCATATGACATTACATACTAATCCAGTAACAGACTTTATGGTACTCTCCTGGAAGTTATGAGAGACGTTATTGCCAAGTGGTTATGAGTTTTCACTCCTGGAGTCAAACTGCTGTGGTCCGAAGCCATCTTTACCACTGTGTGACCTCCGGCACATGGCTTGATCTTTCCCTGGATTAACCTACCTCATAGAGCTGTTACGGGCGTGTAATTTAAAGTTACACTTTTGAAGTTCTTAGAATAGAGCCTGGTACATAGTAAGTGCTCAATAAATGGTGGTGGTGATGAGGATGATGATGGTGCTGATAATGATGCCAGCTCCATAGCATTGTCTTTATAACACTACCTTATGGTATCTAATTACTTACCCCTACTCTTTCTTTTAAATGGTGAGATCCTTGAGGACAGAAACCATGTTTTACTTNAAATGGTGGTGGTGATGAGGATGATGATGGTGCTGATAATGATGCCAGCTCCATAGCATTGTCTTTATAACACTACCTTATGGTATCTAATTACTTACCCCTACTCTTTCTTTTAAATGGTGAGATCCTTGAGGACAGAAACCATGTTTTACTTATCTTTGTGTCCTTCTGCCTGACAAATAGTAAGTGCTCAGTAATTGTTGATGGAATTACACTTCATTTCTTGGATCCTGACTTGCCATATCTGGGATTTGAGTATGACCCTTCTGTCACTATTGCCAAATTTCAGGCTTATATGGGAGAGAACTACCAATTAATGTAACACTCTTTAGTGCTCTTTTAGGTGTAGTGAGAGCTGCAAAGACGTATATCCAGGGTCTTTCCCTGTCCCTCCAGAAACTCACCAGCATATATACTCCTATATATATATATATATATATACACACATACATACATTAATTTATCTGAAAATGGTCTAGGTTAATCAGTACTGAGGACAAGTGCTTAAATTCTAAGAAGATAGAGATGATAGCAAAGGGTATCAT
This sequence comes from Neotragus pygmaeus, assembly GCA_006410875.1. Taxonomy (NCBI): domain Eukaryota; kingdom Metazoa; phylum Chordata; class Mammalia; order Artiodactyla; family Bovidae; genus Neotragus; species Neotragus pygmaeus. The sequence continues at coordinate 1,001 of SJYV01053412.1, forward strand.
GTAAAAGAATATAGGATAATCTACTTTTGTGGAACATTCAACATGCCTAGCTCCCCTCTAGAGCATGCGAGAANATTAACCTTCTCATATCTGAGCCCCTTGTATCTCTAATACCCAGAGCTATGAATTTAAAGTGTCCTCAGCTCTATAGAAGGCTGACTTCTACTGATATCATTTGCCTGATTCTATATTTTCTTAAAAGACAATGATAAAAATCAGGTGGTGAAAGGAAATGAAGAGCTTAAAACACTAGCACTAAAATCAGAGAGCCTGGTCCCTAGACTTGCTTAGGTAAATAATTTCATCTTTCTGAATCTCATCTTACTGTTTTATCATATCATTTGCTTCTGTCTCCTAACGTTGCTTTGAGAAATAAATGAGTTCATGAACACAAAATGGTTAGCATACTACCTAGCTGATGCAGAGTGACCTACATCACTTGGTAATGCACAACTATTATATGGTAAATAATAATGGCCAGCAAAGAAGTTTGATGCAGGGAAGTCTAATTACTCCTCTTTGCTCTCCATACAGGATTATAATAAAACAAGGGCTTAGATAAATCTCCACCTCATAAAGACATTATTTATTAGCACACTAATAAAGACATTATTTATTAGCACACTACGCCCAACACATTATGAAACCTGTTCCATAAACTTGATGAAGCCCCAGATCTCTGTCCTTTCAAGTGCTCCAAGAACATCCTTTTGAAAGACACAGAACATATCCTCTAGTTGACATCATGCAGTTAGAAATCCTCCTCGATTAATGGCTGAGCACAGGACCCATTTGAGATCAAGTCATTCATGTCAGCCTATAGCAGTTTTGATAGGGTAAAAGCCCTGGTGGATTCTTATATTTTGTTTGTGCAAAGATAGGGAGTGTCTTCAATTTACTATAGCTAATCCACATATATTGAATACCTTTCACTCTACAAAGAAGAGCCCATTTCTAACATTCATTGTACTAGGACATTAGTTTCATGCAATCTGCTAGTTAGGAGGGAAGATACTCTGGAGGAGGGCACAGCAACCCACTCCAGTGTTCTTGCCTGGAGAATCCCTTGGATGAAGGAGCCTGGTGGCTACAGTCCATGGGACCACAGAGTTGGACACGACTGAAGTGACCTAGCAAGCACACATGCCCTGCTAGTTAGGAGAATGTCAGTTCTTGAGCGATGTATCTACCAATAGCAGAAGGACTTAGAGCTGCCTCCTCTGTAGTGTAATTCCGATCAATGGAACATGAGATATATACTGCATATGTTTTAATTATGCACCTGAAATATTTTCCACCATTTCTCTTGCATGTGTGTATATCCAGGAATTCAAGGATGGTGCAACATCAAAAACATCCCTTGATATAATCTATCACATTCATAAGCTATAGAAATGTTATTATTTTTGCATATAAACAAAATGCATGAGGGACAGTTCAAAATACAAATGTAATATAACAACTTTAAAAATATAAAAAATAGATTGAAATTTTCTTTGTTATGGCAATGCTCTCTACCAAAAACTAAATCAGATGTCATGTTTACTGGCCAACATTTCACCTAAAATCAGGAATATGACATGGATACCTTTAAATTATAATATAATGGCAGTAACAACAAAACAACTTGACATACGTGACACTTCTTAATATTCAGCCTAAATCTCCTCTTAACTTTTGGCTTTAGCTTTTAAAAAGTTAATTAACCAAACACATATTTCAATATCGTTTACAACTTCCTTAAACTGTTGTAAAAATTTATCCATCTTTCTACTATGATTAAGATTCTGAAATTAGTATTCATGTTTTGAAACCTGAGATGTGGATGAAAATTCAGAAATAAGTGTGTTATTCTGAGGCCATTAAAATTTTGAGGTTTCCCACAAATAAAATAAAATAAAATAAATTATCTATGGCCACCCTCGTCTATCCAGTTTTAACTGTATGTTGTTGTTTTCAGTCGCCAAGTTGTGTCTGACTCTTCGTGACTCTTAACTGTATACTCAATTATTTAATGCAAATAGAACCCTTCAGGATCCATTATTTCTATATCACAGAATTATGGGCAGAGTTCTTTGTGGTATTCCTTTATCTCTGTTTCATGTCTGTGGGTTCTGTTAGTGATATCCACTCTCTCATTACTGATATTGGTAATTTATATCTTCTTTGTTATTTGTCAGCCTGTACAGAGTTTTGTCAGTTTTATTGATCTTTCAAAAGAACCAACTTTTGGCTTCACTGATTTTTTTCTTGCTTTTCTAGTTTTAATTTCACTGATTTAAGCTCTTGTTTTCATTGTTTCCTTCTGCTTGTTTTGATTTAATTTGCTTTTCTTTCTCTAGTTTCACAAAGAAGAAATTCAGATTACTGATTTTAGATCTGATCTATTTCTAATATAAGCATTAATTGCTATAAATTTCCTTCTAAGTGTTGCTCTAATTGCATCCCACAACTGTGCCATGATGTGTTTTATTTTCTTTCATTCAATTCAGAATATTTTAAAATTTTTTCCTAGAAACTATCTTTTTGACCCATGGGTTATATAGAAGTGAAGTGAAGTTGCTCAGTCGTGTCCGACTCTTTGTGACCCCATGGACTGTAGCCTACCAGGCTCCTCAGTCCATGGAATTTTCCAGGCAAGAGTACTGGAGTGGGTTGCCATTTCCTTCTCCAGGGGATCTTCCCAACCCAGGGATGGAACCCGGGTCTTCCTCATTGCAGTCAGCCGCTTTACCGTCTGAGCCAAATATTTGGAGATTTTCCAGATATCTTTGTATTGAATTTTAGATTGGCCCTGTTAGGATCATTGCATTATTTCTATTCTTTTAAAAGTCTTAAGGTGTGTGTTGTAGCCCAGAATATGCTCTCTTTAGGTATATGTTCTTTCTGCATTTGAAAAGAATGTTTATTGCCCTGTTGGGTAAAGTGTTTTATAAATGGAGATTAGGTCAGGTTGTTGACATTATTCTGGTCTTCTGTGTCCTTAATGTTTGTCTATATACTTGTTCTATCTGTTGCTGACAGAAGAGCATTGAAATCTCCAACAATAATTGTTGGTTCATCTTTTTCTCATTACTTCTATCAATTTTTGCTCAGATATTTGAAGCTCTGTTGTTAGATGCATACATATTTTAAAATTTAATATATTTAGGGAGAATTGACTCCTTTATAATTATGGAATGTTTTTCAGTATCTCTGGTAATATTCCTTGCTCTGAAGTCTACTTTATCTGATATTAATATAGCTATTTCAGCTTTCTTTTATTTAGTGTTTTCATGGCATACCATTTCCCATCCTTTAACTCTTTAACCTATGTGTGTCTTTATACTTAAAATGGGTTTCATATAGACAGCATATAGTTGATGTATTAGTCAGGCTTCTCTAGAGAAGTAGAACCAATAGGATATAGAGATGATGGATAGGCCTTCATTATTTAAAATAATATATATTTATTTGGAAGAACTGAGCTTCCCTGGTGTCTCAGATGGTAAAGAATCTGCTTGCAATGCAGGAGACCCAGGTTGGATACCTGAGTCCTGGAACTGGATACCTGATCCCCTGGAATTGGGTCATGAAATTATGAGGCGTATGGAATTATTGGCTCATAAAATTATGGAATTGGCTCATGAGAAATTGGATCATGAAATTATGGAGACTCAAATTAATTTTAAAAGATTGCAACAAAAAATTATGGGGATTGAGAATTCCCACACTCTGCATCTGCAAACTGAAGATCCAAAAAAGCTGGTGATATAATTCAATCTGATCTTGAAGGCCTGAGAATCAGGCCTTTAAATTAATAAAATTTAAAGAAGAAAAAAATTTTTAAACTTAAAAGAATGTCAAAAGTCAAAAAGAGGACTATATCATCTTGTCATAAGTGAAATGTAAGTTTAATATATATGAGTTGTAGATCAACTTGTGATTATTAGGCCAATTTTGGGGGGTGCTTGACTTAGGACTACAAAGGACAAGATCCATTGATTCATCCAACAAATGTCCATTGAGCTATATGAGTCAGGCATTGCAATAAGTACTGGAAATGAGCAAATAGCTATAGCATAATGGTTAACAACACTGACTCCAGAACCTGCCTCCCTAGGTTTGAATCCTGGCTCTGTACATTTCTTACTTTTCTGAGCTTTGACAAGCTTTGCTGCCTCTCTGGATCTCAATTTCCTCTGTATGTATAACAATAATAATACTTCATGGAGTTAATATGAGAATTAAGTAAATTAATATTTGTAAACTATGAATTGCCTGACATATCATCAAAGTTTCATATGTGCTTGTTAAGCAACCAAGACTTAGACAATCTCTGCCCTTAAGGAACTTAGAGTCTAGTGAGAGAGACTGAATTAAATCTAAAAAAGGCAAATGTAAAAACAAGTAATTGTAAAATGTAAGTGTAATTGGTGTGACAAAGGAGATTTATATCCAGCTCTTTTGTGGCTCAGCTGGTGAAGAATCCGCCTGCAGTATGGGAGACCTAGGTTCAATCCCTGGGTTGGGAAGATCCCCTGGAGAAGGGAAAGGCTACCCACTCCAGTATCCTGGCCTGGAGAATTCTATGGACTGTATAGTACACGGGGTTGCAAAGAGTTGAACACAACTGAGCGACTTTCACTTTTCACTTTCATGAGAGTTTGTATTATAGGAATTTGACCAGAGAAAGCATCTCTGAGAAAGTGATATTTGAGCTGAGGATAAGTTAGGAGTTCAGTTTAGTTCAGTCGCTCAGTCGTGTCTGACTCTTTGCGACCCCATGAATTGCAGCACGCCAGGCCTCCCTGTTCATCACCATCTCTCGGAGTTCACTCAGTCTCATGTTTAGGCAAAAAAAAAAAAAAAAAAATCTGTGTTTTTAGAAGGAGCATGATTAGTGAGTGATTCTGTATTTCCTGTCTTGCTAACTAAGCACTCTGTTGAATAAGGGTATGACCCGGGTCTCAAACTTCCATATTCTCCATCATGCCCAGTAAGCACGATAGGCCTCATGGACAAGTCTGATGATATGTGTGACAAGAAAAAGCTACCATTCTGGAGGCTTATTCTTCCCTTTTCCTGCTTGGCTACCCCAAATCTGAGAAACCAACTGTACAAAGAATGTTTGCTGCTGCTGCTGCTAAGACGCTTCAGTCGTGTCCGACTCTGTGCGACCCCATAGACGGCAGCCCACCAGGCTCTGCTGTCCCTGGGATTCTCCAGGCAAGAACACTGGAGTGGGTTGCCATTTCCTTCTCCAATGCAGGAAAGTGAAAAGTGAAAGTGAAGTCATTGAGTCGTGTCCAACTCTCAGCAACCCCATGGACTGCAGCCTACCAGGCTCCTCCATCCATGGGATTTTCCAGGCAAGAGTACTGGAGTGGGGTGCCATTGCCTTCTCCAGGGGGTGTTAAAGTCTTCTATCTAGAAGGCAAGGCCACTGAAGGGAAGAAGCAGTTTGGATGATGAATGTAACACTCTTTGTTAGCATTTTGGCTGCTGTATCATTTCAACAGCATTTGCTCTGCAGACTCAGCCTTGAGAATCTAAAGAGCTGTGCTGAGCAGAGGACACTCTGGACTGAGGCTCCTTGTGCTCCCTTGTAGAGTTCAATTCTGAAGTCCACGATCCTCTAGAGGGACATCCTTTACAAACCAAGGTCTCTATTTCATCACATGTGGTGAAAGGATTGGAATCATCAGGCACCTGCAACAATTTTATTTCCAGGATTCTTTCTCTTGTCAACAACAGATCAGCAAACAAATGTAGGAAAGTGGATATCTTTTTTCCTCATTCAAAGTAGGAGCAGCTGACATCATTTGCAGTGTGGAACTGCTGAAAACCTTGAACAATCCATTTCAGGGCACTTTCTGAGAACATTTCCATCTGGTGTAGAGATACGTATCAATCCAACCTCAGGAACCACCCATTTTTCTTTGTGCTTTTCAGTATTTTAAGAAGTCATGCCCAAGCTGCTACTTCCAGAACCACATACTACCCGATTCATGTCAAACAAGGAAGATACCCAGTATTCCCAAAGTCTTCAGATTCTATTGGATTTCAATAGCTTGGGTCAAATGCCCATCCCAAATCAATCACTGTGACCAGGGGATGGAATGAGCCACTGCTTATAACAGCCATGTGTTCCACCTGAGAATAGAGTAAGCTGCCTCAAAACTACATGTATCCCCAAATAGGAATCAGAATTGGTGGGAAAGAATAAAGTAGAAATGCCTGGTAGGAAAGCAAACAGCAAATGCTCATTCTGTGCCACAATGATTATTGTTTGTGATAGGTAAGTGTGTTTGTTCACTTTAAACTTCTTTAAGTCCCTTCCTGTCCATTAACAAACTAATCTTGCAACAACCCTGAAAGTTAACTTAGACTGGTAATAGTTTTCCCATATAGCTGAGGAAATGAAAGCTCAGATGAGGCAAGTGAATTAGACACTTGACTCTCAGGTTGCAGAAACCTAGGTTTTCTAAACATCAAATCAATGTGTTGTTGTGTTCTTTTTATCCTATTTTTAAACCCTATAATCCATTCCCATTTCCATTTCCTTTTTCTCCTCATCCCCATAGCCGTTCTAACGTGTTTAACATGTAACTTTTTTGTTTGAATGTGTTCTTTCAAACTGTGTATTGTGTGCATGGATCTTAATATACATAAGTGGTTCTGTGTTACATATCTCATCCTGTTTCTTACTTTTTTTCATTCAGTATCATGTTTTAGATCAATCTTTGTGTCCTTGAAGGGGGGCATGCCCGGCAACCCACTCCAGTATTCTTGCCTAGAGAATCCCATGGACAGAGGAGCCTGGAGTGTCCCCATCCATAGGGTCACAAAGAGTTGGACACAACCAAAGTGACTTAGCATGCATCCATGCATGTTGCCATGTGTATTCATCCTGTTACTTAAACTGTTGAATAATACTCCACGGCATGCCTCCACCATGTTCTACCTAGCCACTCTTTCAGTCAAGGGCTTCCATTCGGATTCTGCTAAAATTCCACCATCACAAATAACACTTCTACAAACATCTTCATATATATCCCGCTATGGCTTTGTGTGGGGATATTCCTAGATATATATAGATATATAGATACATATTCAGAAGCAGAATTTCTGGGTAATATTATACATGTATATATAATATGACTAAGTTAGCTATAGAATCCCCCAAACCAATGAGGCCTTTATTGGCCACTTTTTCTTTGATTTCAACCTCATGTAGCATTTCATATCCTTCTTTCCTGCTGTAACTTCTCTGCTTAGCACTTGCAACTATCTAACAAATTAAATGTATATATTATTTTATTATCTTATTATAATAAATGATATCATGAAATTTTAATAGATTTTGTCAGTTTTGTTCACTGCTAATATCCCAAGAACCTGGAACAGTGATGGTGCTCAATAAATAATTCATGGAGCAAGTGGAGTAGTGCCAAATTGTTCTCCAGAATAGCCAAATTAATCTACATTATGTAGGATGTAAAGGTTCTTATATCCCCATATCTTCATCGGCACATTATCACCTTTTAAATTTTTGCCAGTCTGAGAGCTGCTTAGTTAAACTCATTTTTCTATAGTTACAAATGAGCTTGAGCACTTCTTCAAAGATTTTATTTTATCTAAGTGCTGCCCTTGGAGATGAGCTCTTTGTTACTGAAGAGACCAATCAAGTTCTAGTAAATATTTTCAAACAAATGACCTGGGCTGCACACCCGTATCCCTAGCTAAGAGCAAGCACAGTCAGGATGTCTAATGTTTAATTTGCAAAGAAAACATTAAAACCCAAACAACAAGAGTTCAGCACATCAGCCTCAACTCTACTCCCCCAAATCATGTATCATTTGGCTACTAGAAACTCCTTAACAGAACCTGTTGTAGAAGTCTAAATTCCATGGTACTCTCCACTTAGTGAACATAAAATTGTCTGAATAGCCATTTTTTCCTCATTAACCCCAGTTAACACACCCAAGAAAGTATGTACCCCAGGATTAACTCATTAATGAAGCTCAAGTTTCAAATGATGTACTCTTACTTTCTAGGCCTGTTCCAGATTCTCTCAGCTCAGAGTGGAAAGCAGATTTCGGCTTCATCTCCTCCTCTGATTCACGCAGCTTGATGTGACAAAAAGGCAAAGGCTTAAGATCAAGGAGATAAAGCTCTAAACATTAATTCATTCCACCTTTATTGTGAACCTACAATGTGCCAGAAAGCACTCTAGGCACTGGGGATACAGTCCTTGACACCAGGGAATACAGTCTTGTGGGTAAAAGAGAAACATTATATAAGCAATAAGATTCAGAGAATATGATAAAATTTATGCTGGAAGGAAACAATGAGTGTTGGAGAGCACAACCAAAGGGTACTTGACCTGGACTGGGAAGGGAGAAACAGAAGCAGATAAGACAGAAAGACGACTCCCCAGAGGCACACTGCTTCAACTGAAAATGCAAATCAAGTTGAATCTTCCCAGAAGTGTTGAGGGAGGAGGTCAAATGAACAACATGTGCACATTCTAAAAACAAATTATCCCACTGTGACTTAAAGTAAGAGCATGAAGGTGTGATAGACATTGGTGCTTTTTGCCAAATAATACAGTTGTACCCTACCCTACTGTCATGAGTACATGGTAAGATAGCACTTCCTAGCCCTCCTTGTGTCCAGGGATAGCCAATGAATTGTAAGCAGAAGTGATGCCTGCCATTTCCAGGCTGAGCATTTCATTGCCAGAGTAAGAGGCACCAGGCTATCTTCCCTCTTCCATGGTGACAGGCAATGCTCCAGGTGGTGGAGTCTTCATCAGCCTTTGTCCCAGAATAAAAGATGAAGTGGAACAGAGACCCTGAGGACTTGCAACAAAGGCCCTAATGCCTTGCAACAGATAAGTAGCATGAGTGAGAAGAGAAACTTTTGTTATTTTATACCATTAACATTTCGGGTTTGTTACTGCCACATAACCTAACTTATCCTAACTAATACATAAGGAAAGAGTAGCAGGAATGAGGACTGAAACTAGACAATGACTAGTTGTCATTGACTAGGTAAACAATGACTTCATCTGATGAACTTCTTTATTCCGTAGAATTAGCAGCTTTGTTGTTGTTATCTCCTTCTCAGCAGAATTCTTGGTGCCCCAGGGAAGGTAAGAGACATAAAATATTCTTGGATCCAGACCTTTGACCTTCATTTTAATAAGATACACACACACACACACACACACACACACAACATATGGGCTTATTTAAATATTTCTTTTTTAAAAGGCTTCATTGCCAGCAATAACAAAAATGAACAAAAAGTCCAGGTGAATCACAATCAAACTTGATTTGAGAAAGATTGCTCTGGATACTCACATTGTAAAGAGGCAAGGCTGAAGGCAAGGAGCTCATTTAGGAAGCTATTGCAGGAGTCCAGATGAGAGAAAATGGTGAAATGGACTAGGGAGGTGACAGAGGGGTGGGGGGAGAGTAAATATATTTTTAAAAATTGTTTAGGAGATAGAATTCACAGACTTGGGGCAGATTGACTGTGGGGTGAGGTAAAGGAAGATATCAGTGCTGACTTGGACAGAATGGTGGTGCCATTCACTAAGATGGAAAGCACAAGAGGAGAAGCAAGTTGGAGGAAGAGCTGATGAACTCAGTTTTGACCATGTTGCCACATGCTTGTAAGACAGTCAAAGAGAGAGGAGTCTCATGAGAGAGGTGTGGGTTCAAGAACTGGTAGAACCCAGTTCTACCACTTAGTAGCTATGAGAATTTGAACAAGTCAAGATGGAGTTATCAAATGTAAGTTTATGTGAGAAGGGAGAATATAAATTTTTAAATGCCACATAAATAGTAATAATGAATATTTTCATGGGGAACAAAAGGTATGTAGGGACAAGGGGAAATTTGTCCAGGGATACTGAGGATTTATTTGGCTTGCAGAACAACTACATAGCTCTGTCTGATTCACAGTGGCATCACTAGAGACATTCCAATCTCTGGGAAACTTAGCCCAACAAAGACATTATTTCCAGTGTGTTGGTGTCATGGCAATTTAGCTGATTTGGGCCAGGGGTGGGGGATTTGGAGGAAGACTGCTTAATCCTGAGCAGTGGGAAATTGGGATGAAGCCAATGTAAATGTAGCAGGCTGGGAAACATTTTTGTAGACAGAAAGCATTTTTTTATTGTTTTTTTTTTATTGTGGCAGAAAGATATATAACATAAAATTTACCATTTTAAGCATTTTAAATCCACAGTTGAGTGGCATTAAGTACACTCACATTGCTATGGAACCATCACCAATAGCCATCTCCAGAACGACTTCATCATCCTAAACTGAAACTCTGTATCCATTAAATAATAACTCCTCATTATCCCTCCTCCTAGCCCTTGGCCACCTCATGCTAAGAGTTGACTCATTGGAAAAGACTCTGACACTGGGGGGATTGGGGGCAGGAGGAGAAGGGGACAACAGAGGATGAGATGGCTGGATGGCAGAGGATGAGATGGCTGGATGGCATCACTGACTCGATGGACATGAGTCTGAGTGAACTCCAGGAGTTGGTGATGGACAGGGAGGCCTGATGTGCTGCGATTCATGGGGTCGCAAAGAGTCGTACATGACTGAGTGACTGAACTGAACTAGCCCCTGGCACCCAGTATTCTACTTTCTGTCTCTATGAATTTGACTATTCTAGGACATGACTGAAGCGACAGCAGCAGCAGCAGCAGCAGAAATCCCATAAAAGTGAAATCACACATTTGTTTTCTGGTGCTTGGTTTATTTCACTTATAAAATGTGTTCAAGGTTCATCCATGTTGTACCATTATCAGATTTTCATTCCTTTTTAAGATTGAATAATACTTCATTGTATGTATATACTACATTTTGTTTAGCCATTCACCTATTGATGGACATTTAGGCAGCTTCCACATTTTGGCTACTGTGAATAATGCTGCTAAAGAACATTAATGTACAAATATCTGTCTGAGTCCTTGCTTTCAATTATTTTAGGTATATACTTAGAAGTGTAATCATATGGTAATTCTAGATTTAAGTTTTTTGAGGAGCCACTATACTATTTTCCACAATGGCTGTACCATTTTGTATCCCTATCAGCAAGGCACAATGGTTCCAATTTCTTCACATACTTGCCAACACCTGTTCTTTTTTTTTTTCTATTTTTCTTTCTTTTTAAAGAACCACTCTAATCAGTGTGAAGTAGAAAGTCATGATTTAATTTCCATTACTCTAATAATTAGGGGCATTGTACAACTTTTCATGTGTTCATTGGCCATCTTTGTAACTTCTTTAGAAAAATATCCATTGTAATTCTTTGCTCATTTTTGAAATGGGTTGTTTTTGTTGTTAAGTTGTAGGAAATCTTTATATATTCTGAACCCTTTATCAGATATATGATTTGCAAATATTTTCTATTTCATGGGCTGCCCTTTCACTTTTTCTATATAGTAAAAAAAACAATTTGATTTTGATGAAGTCAAATTCATTTTTTATTTGTTTCTTGTGCTTTTGCTGCTATATTTAAGAAAATATTGCCAAATCCAATGTCATGAAGCTTCTCTTATGTTTTCTTCCAAGAGCTTTATATTTTTAGCTCATATGTTAGGTCTTTTATCTATTTAAAGTTAATTTTTGTATATTTTATGTGGTAAGACTCTATCTTCATTCTTTTGCGTATGAGTATCCAGTTTTCCTAGCACCACTAGTTAAAGAGATTATCCTTTCTCCATTAAATGGTCTCAGCACCTTTGTCAAATATCATTTGATCATAAATACTAGGATTTATTTTGGGGTTCTCTATAATATGCCATTGGTTTATACATCTTTTTTTGTACCAGTACCACACTGTTTTGTAACAAACTTTGAAATAAGGAAGTATAGGACATCCAACTCTGTTCTTTTTCAATATATTTTGACTGGAGTCTCTTCAGACTCCAAATAAATTTTAGGATGAATTTCTCTATTTCTGCGAAAAAAAAAATTGGGGGGGATTGCATTGAAGCCATAGATTGCTTTGAGAGAAAGCATTTTTTAAAAATAATTTTAAAAGGTAATTTTGTATTTGTGTTATATGTGCTTTTGATAAAAGATAAACTCTTGAGTAAAGAATTTAGAGGAGACAAAGATAATAATGATAAAAATCTAAAGAACAATGCTCTGGTTAGGGAGTCAGAGATCTTGGCCCCTGCTGTATACTTATGGCTGCAGCCTGTGTCCTTTTGCAGTTATTTGCATGTACTGTGACTTGGTTTCCATCTGCTCTGTGACCAAAAGACTTGAATTATCTCAAAATGGCCTGAAAATCAGCAATTTTGATATTAGATGTAGATTTATACAGCTATAAGAATAGACTTCATAGAAGAGCTTTATTGATGGCTCGTAATTTTTGTTAAATCAGTCATTCTATTTAACTGAAACCAAAGGAAGTAAAATGATCATATATTTATTGACATGATGCTATGTCTGCCTTATCTGATGAAGTAATCTGCAGTCTTGAGGACTATCCAGAAGGAATATTAATAGTTTAGAAGACTGAGAACTTAGAAAAAATATTTGTTGTCGTTCAATTGCTCAGTTATGTCTGACTCTTTGTGACCCCATGGACTGCAGCACATTAGGCTTCCCTACTCTTCACCATCTCCTGGAATTTGCCTGAATTCATATGCATTGAGTCGGTGATGCTGCTGCCCCCCAAAACCCAACACACTAATTCCAAACTTCCAGAGCCTGAAGCTATCTCCTCTTGACCATATTACTTCCTAATGGTACTATGAACATTTCTAACATCAACCTAAAGTCAAGTGAAGTCAGAAGGCTGATGATACCCCCATCCTACTATCAGCCAAGTTTGTATCTTTCCTACCAAACAAGAGGCAGTGTCTATAACCTCATATCTAGAGAATTTGTCCTTATTGTTACCTATAACTCCTTACTTGTTCAACTCCTGAATCAGTAATTCATTGCTAGATAACAAATTACCTCAAAGCTTTATGGCTGCAAACAACAAACTTATTACCTTATAACTCCTGGGGGGTTAGAAATCCAAGAGAGAATCTTATCTGTGTGGTTCTGGTTGAAGTTCTCTCCTGAGGTTGCAATCAAGGTGCTAGTAGGAATTGCAGTCATCTCAGGGTTCAGCTGGGGAAAGATCCACTTTCAAATTCACTGTTATATGATTATAATCCAACAGTGTTCAGAGTTCAGGCTTTTAGCTAAGATATTTACACTTAGACCAATGCAACAGAATCAAGAGCCCAAAAATAAATTCATGAATATACTGTCAACTAATATTTAACAAGGGAGTCAAGAATACTCAATGGAATAAAGATAATCTCTTCTTAATAAGTAGTGTTGGGAAAAGTGGATACTCGCATGCAAAAGAATGAAAGTAGATCCTTCTCTTACACTACTCACAAAAATTAACTTGAAATATATTAAAGACTTAAATGTAAGACACGAAACAATAAAACTCCTAGAAGAAAACATGGAAAAAAGCTCCTTGACATTGGTCTTGGCAATGATTTTTTTTAATATGATGATTAAAGCAAAAGCAAAAATAAACAAGTGGAACTACATCAAACTAAAAAGCTGCATAGCAAAAGAAATGATCAACAAAATGAAAAGTCAACCCAAGGAGTGAGAGAAAATATTTACAAATCACATATTTTTTAAATTTTATTTATTTATTTTAATTGGAGGATGATTACAAAATTGTGGTGGTTTTTGCCATACATCGACATGAATCAGCCACAGGGGCACATGTGTCCCCTCATCCTGAACCCCACTCCAACCTCCCTCCCCATCCCATCCCTCTGAGTTGTCCCAGAGCACCCGTTTTGAGTGCCCTGCTTCGTGCATCAAACTTGCACTGCTCACCTATTTTACATATGGTAATATACATGTTTCAATGCTNGAAGGGGATAAAAGAGGATGAGATGGTTGGATGGCATCACCAAATTGATGGACTTGAGTTTGAGCAAGCTGGATATGACTGAGTGACTGAACTGAACTGTAGCTCACCAGGCTTCTCTGTCCATGGGATTCTCCAGGCAATATTGGCATGGGTTGCCATTCTCTTCTCCAGAGGATCTTCCTGAGCCTGGGATCAAACCTGGGTCTCCTGCATTGCAGATGGATTCTTTACCATCTGAGCCACCAATAAATCATATTAATAAACATTCCAGGAAAAACATGAATATGAGGAAATGAGGCAGGAGATGTCCAGGGATTGTTACTGTGGCTATAGAATCTCTCCATAAGGAATTGCCTCTAGATATCAACCTATGAATGTGGTCAGATTGTGGCCAGGGATTTACTGCTCCAGTTTGTTAGCGGGCCTGAATTTCACAATTCCAGCTGCTTTCTGAACTGATGAAATCCCAGCACAGTTAGTTGTTTGTTTCCTAATTGATTTTGATGGCTCATGACCATCGTGTCTATACAAATACTCAGATCCCGGCTCCATCCAGAAACTACAACATCAAGAATATTTTTCTCAAGAATAGGGATCTTCTGTCCCTCAGGTTTGTGGGTCCTTGTTTAGTTGGAGTCTGCCCAATGAGTGTCTCTGTTTTAGTACTCTTACCTGCCCTGTGGAACTCAGGCATTGCCATGCAACTTGGTTTGACCAATGAAGTTTGAACGTGTCATTCAGATAGAGGTTTTAACAACCAGTGTGAGGTTTGCCATATTCCCTTTTCCCTCTGCTACATCAACTGCAGTGTTCCAGATAGTGGCTGGTCTATTAGCCCAGACCCTGGAGTGAAAAAATAATATGGACTAGAGGTTCAACCAAGCCATGATGTACACATAGTATGAGTGGAAAATGGTCCTTTGTGGTCACAAGTAGAGATTTTGGAATTATTTGTTGCTGCAACATAACATTGCCTATTCTGACTGATATAACAAGTGCTGAGTGAATGTTAATTCTTCTTCTTAAGCAGACTCTCCTTCAAAATCCCAATTCATCACGATAGTAAAAATTATCACCTGGTAATTCAACTGGTTGCTTTATCTCTACCAATAGTTTTCGGCTTATTAATGAAGCCCATTTTTCAATTAAAGTTCTATATAGGACTTCAATATATAAAACAGATAAAAGCAATAGTTTATTAACATGAATTTGATAACCCAAATGTGCTAAGTCACTTCAGTCATGTCCAACTCTTTGTGACCCTATGGACCATAGTCTGCCAGGCTCCTGTGTCCATGAGATTCTCCAGACAAGAATCCTGAAGTGCATTGCCATGCCCTCCTCCAGTGGATCTTCCCAACCCAAGCATCGAAACCACATCTCTTACGTCTCCTACATTGGCAGGTGGATTCTTTACCACTAACACCACCTGGGAAGCCTGATGACCCAAATACATATTCACTTGTCATAAAGAAAAAGTAATAAATATGACTATTTTGATAAATACAAACATTTGAAATAGGAAATTATGATGCAGTTGTATCAATTCGTTCATACAAATGAATTTGTTTTGGTTGTACAGTAGTAAGAATATTCTGACCCTTTAAGATGAATATTTGCAAATGGTAGTTTGTATTCCCTCATTCAAAAGCATGCTATGGATTTATACTCTTTGATTAAATTGGGTGGTAAATGAAGTCTATTTTGAGCTCTGCACAAAAATGAATCTACCCAGCAGTTCAAGTTAAGACATTATTGGTCTCAAGGTCTTAATATTTAGGATATATAACATTTTTAATGTGTGCATTGTTTTTAGTTAGTTTTTTAGATATATATTTTAAGCTGTTCATAAATATCTTTAAATGATATTCAGATTGATTTTAGAATTCTTGGGTTATTTATTCAGAATCCTTGGAAGGAATCAAGAATTAATCAGTTCAGTTCAGTCACTCAGTCATGTTTGACTCTTTG
>SJYV01053412.1:18915-32751 GCA_006410875.1 Neotragus pygmaeus
CAAAGAGTCAAACATGACTGAGTGACTGAACTGAACTGATTAATTCTTGATTCCTTCCAAGGATTCTGAATAAATAACCCAAGAATTCTAAAATCAATCTGAATATCATTTAAAGATATTTATGAACAGCTTAAAATATATATCTAAAAAACTAACTAAAAACAATGCACACATTAAAAATGTTATATATCCTAAATATTAAGACCTTGAGACCAATAATGTCTTAACTTGAACTGCTGGGTAGATTCATTTTTGTGCAGAGCTCAAAATAGACTTCATTTACCACCCAATTTAATCAAAGAGTATAAATCCATAGCATGCTTTTGAATGAGGGAATACAAACTACCATTTGCAAATATTCATCTTAAAGGGTCAGAATATTCTTACTACTGTACAACCAAAACAAATTCATTTGTATGAACGAATTGATACAACTGCATCATAATTTCCTATTTCAAATGTTTGTATTTATCAAAATAGTCATATTTATTACTTTTTCTTTATGACAAGTGAATATGTATTTGGGTCATCAGGCTTCCCAGGTGGTGTTAGTGGTAAAGAATCCACCTGCCAATGTAGGAGACGTAAGAGATGTGGTTTCGATGCTTGGGTTGGGAAGATCCACTGGAGGAGGGCATGGCAATGCACTTCAGGATTCTTGTCTGGAGAATCTCATGGACACAGGAGCCTGGCAGACTATGGTCCATAGGGTCACAAAGAGTTGGACATGACTGAAGTGACTTAGCACATTTGGGTTATCAAATTCATGTTAATAAACTATTGCTTTTATCTGTTTTATATATTGAAGTCCTATATAGAACTTTAATTGAAAAATGGGCTTCATTAATAAGCCGAAAACTATTGGTAGAGATAAAGCAACCAGTTGAATTACCAGGTGATAATTTTTACTATCGTGATGAATTGGGATTTTGAAGGAGAGTCTGCTTAAGAAGAAGAATTAACATTCACTCAGCACTTGTTATATCAGTCAGAATAGGCAATGTTATGTTGCAGCAACAAATAATTCCAAAATCTCTACTTGTGACCACAAAGGACCATTTTCCACTCATACTATGTGTACATCATGGCTTGGTTGAACCTCTAGTCCATATTATTTTTTCACTCCAGGGTCTGGGCTAATAGACCAGCCACTATCTGGAACACTGCAGTTGATGTAGCAGAGGGAAAAGGGAATATGGCAAACCTCACACTGGTTGTTAAAACCTCTATCTGAATGACACGTTCAAACTTCATTGGTCAAACCAAGTTGCATGGCAATGCCTGAGTTCCACAGGGCAGGTAAGAGTACTAAAACAGAGACACTCATTGGGCAGACTCCAACTAAACAAGGACCCACAAACCTGAGGGACAGAAGATCCCTATTCTTGAGAAAAATATTCTTGATGTTGTAGTTTCTGGATGGAGCCGGGATCTGAGTATTTGTATAGACACGATGGTCATGAGCCATCAAAATCAATTAGGAAACAAACAACTAACTGTGCTGGGATTTCATCAGTTCAGAAAGCAGCTGGAATTGTGAAATTCAGGCCCGCTAACAAACTGGAGCAGTAAATCCCTGGCCACAATCTGACCACATTCATAGGTTGATATCTAGAGGCAATTCCTTATGGAGAGATTCTATAGCCACAGTAACAATCCCTGGACATCTCCTGCCTCATTTCCTCATATTCATGTTTTTCCTGGAATGTTTATTAATATGATTTATTGGTGGCTCAGATGGTAAAGAATCCATCTGCAATGCAGGAGACCCAGGTTTGATCCCAGGCTCAGGAAGATCCTCTGGAGAAGAGAATGGCAACCCATGCCAATATTGCCTGGAGAATCCCATGGACAGAGAAGCCTGGTGAGCTACAGTTCAGTTCAGTCACTCAGTCATATCCAGCTTGCTCAAACTCAAGTCCATCAATTTGGTGATGCCATCCAACCATCTCATCCTCTTTTATCCCCTTCTTCTTCTGCTTTCCATCTTTCCCAGCTCAGGGTCTTTTCCAATGAGTCAGTTCTTTGCATCAGGTGGCCAAAGTATTGGAGCTTCAGCTTCAGCATCAGTCCTTCCAGTGAATATTCAGGATTGATTTCCTTTAGGATTGACTGGTTTGATCTCTTTGCAGTCCATGGGACTCCCAAGAGTCTTCTCCAACACACGGTGAGCTACTGTCCATGTTTAAGCTGGTAAGTGAGTAGAGAAAAATCTATTCTTCATATAAAATCTGTAAAATATTTCAGTCAAGCATACCTGGGCTTTAACTCAGGTTGTTAACTTGTTAACAACCCCATGAAGGAGCTACTCAGATAAACCTGACTATAAATGAACAAGCTAAAATTTACAGAGCTATGATAACTTTTCCATGCTCCAACAAGGTAGACTATTCCCATGTCTTTTTATTTCCAGCACCTTACACAGTACCTGACACATAATTGATTCTCAGGAAATAGTTGAATGAATGAGCAAGCAATTACTTCTTTTTCTACTATTGTGCCTCAGTCCTATTATATCCTTACCCATATTTATCCCTCACCACTCAGACTGGGCCACCATCAGTCTGACTTTTTCCAAAGCTTAGGTTGAGATGGTCATGGAAGAAGGCAGTTGCTCAACCAATCAAATTCAGATTCTTTGTTTCCACATTTGCCCTTAAGAACAAATGAAGTAATGCAGGCTTTGAGAAGGCAGCTCTTGGAGAAAAAGTTTTCCCACCACATTCCTCATATGTTTCCAAACACAGTCTCCACAGGCTCCTTTACTTTTTTTTCTGCCAATTTGTACTCCCCATCTAAAGAAGACAATCTCAAAGGATACCATCCTGCATTACGATTTTTGGTCTTGACTTCCAGCCATCAATAGAATTAACCACATTTTGGCTTTAGTGAGTTTGCATTCCTGATTCTTTCTGCTGTCTCACTTGTAAAGGCAGAGAAGTGAAGAGGGGTGCCAGGAAGAAGGCATCAGCTTGGCGTCTGTGGCATGACCACTCTGGAAATTCCATTCTCTGCAAAATCCACATCTCCTTCCTGCAGGTCCTATGGCTGGGGCCCACGACTAGGGACAGAGGCCATACAGTTGCTCTCCTTGAATTGTGGGGTAGCCCTTTCTTCTACCCTTGCCAAAGGCAGATAAGTTCTGATGCCTACATATCCAAGGGGACAGGGACATTGTCTTCTAGAATCTCCTTCCCTGAAGACTTTTAGGATGAGAGGAGCTTTTCTTGTTTGGGTTAAATTCTGTAAACCACAAGCTCTTCCTTTATCATTTCAAGAAGGTAGCTTTTCAGAGACTGAGCCTCACATCTCTGCTAGTGCCAAGGTCTTCCACTCGGGCAATGGTTTTCAAACATTTCTTAGCTATGAAACTCTTTCAAAAAATGAAACTCGTTATATAAAATAGACAAAATGTGTAGCTACTCTGGATGAAGTAGGGAAGGGGACCTAGACCTCTGACAGTTTTGTCTCCCAGTATCATCCTCTGAGGACACTCCATGAAGCCAAGGAGGTACAGAACACAATTCAAATGTCATTGCCATTGACTGTAAACTCCAAGATGGAGGAGTGTGGACCATGTCTGGTTTACTTGCCTCTGTGTCCTCAGCTCTGTGTTCTGAGCTTGGCACACAGTAACAGCATCATAATCATGTATTGAATGGATAGGGAGTACCAGTGTTTTGTGGTGGTTAACAGTTGGATTGTGAAGAGGAGCTGAATGGTAAATAATGAACGGCTCAACACACTGCTAGGTCCTACTGATTTGCTGGCAAAGCTGGTTGATTTGTTCATTCATATATTAGACAGTTATTGACCTCCCGCCATGTATCAGGCTAGCTCCTAATCGACAAAGATGGCACAATCCCTGTCCTCAAGGACTAGTGTCCTGTCTAATGAAGGAGACAGAAAAGAAAACAAATCAGTGCCCATAAATAATGTAATGGCTATAAGCACTTTTAAACTATTATGTGAATGGATCTTTCTTTCCCTGTAAACCTTGATGCCCTCGGGTTCACCGAATCTGTAGGTTTCCACTCCTCATGGGAGAGTGGATGCAGCTACAGTAGTACTGGAAGTCATTGCTGAGCTTTGGCTGTGAGATTACATTTTATTTTTTATTTTATTTTTTTAGTCTATATATGAGTTGTATGTGTATGTGTATTTTAAAAAAATGGGACTCACAGTTAAGAAAACTATACAAAGGACAAAACGCATCTTAACTTTCATTCATCTCTCACCAAAAATCAACATTTACTTCCACTTTGACAGTAAGCAACAAGCCACAGTAATTTTAGCCACCTCTGTGACATTGCCATCAACAGAAATCACATTTTCATGTCAAATTAATATTGCTGTAGCTATCTCAAAGATATATTTTCCCTCCTCATGACTTCAAAATTGTGGTGGTTTCTAGACCTGTAATTAAATCTTATTGTTTAATGCATTTATAAAGGAGCACAAATATCATTCTATCATGATTTTCTAATATTTTATAACTACATTTCAATATAATTGGCTTCTTTGGTAATCCTGTGTAATTTATTTACCCTATTTAAACATTATTCTGAGAAGGGAAAACAAAGGCACCATCAGATTGCTATAGAAGGCCACCATGTAAGAAAATGATTAAGAATCTTTGTTAGACAACAGTCCTCTTTACAGCCTAAATGTCCATTGACAGAGTAGTGGATAAAAAAAAGATGTGGTACATATATAAAATGGAATATTATCAGCTATTGAAAAATGAAAGAATGTTATTTGCAGAAAAATGGATGAGCCTAGAGATCATCATACTGAGTGAAGTCAGACAGAGAAAGACAAATATCATAAGATACCATTTATATGTGGAATCTAAAAAATGTTACAAATGAACTTGTTTACAAAACAGAAGCAGACTCACAGATTTCTAAAACAAATTTAGGGTTACCAAAGGAGAAAGGTGGGAGAGAGGCAAATTAGGAGTTTAAGATTAACATATAAACACACTATGATATACAAAATAGATAATCAATAAGGGCT
Organism: Neotragus pygmaeus; assembly: GCA_006410875.1. Lineage (NCBI taxonomy): Eukaryota > Metazoa > Chordata > Mammalia > Artiodactyla > Bovidae > Neotragus > Neotragus pygmaeus. The sequence continues at coordinate 23,935 of SJYV01053412.1, forward strand.
TACTGTATAGTACAGAGAACTCTACCCAATATTCTATAATAACCTACATGGGAAAAGAATCTGAAAAATAACGGATATATGTATATGTATCACTGAATTACTTTCCTGTACATCTGAAATTAACATAATATTGTAAATCAACTATTTAGTTGCTAAGTCACGTCTGACTCTTAAAAACCCATGAACTGTAGCCCACCAGGCTCCTTTGTCCATGGACTTCTCCAGGCAAGAATACTGGAGTGGGTTGCCATTTTCTTCTCCAGGGGATCTTCCCAACCTAGGAATTGAACCCGAGTCTCAATTCTTTATTGACTGAACTATGAGGGAAGCCCTAAATCAACTATACTGCAATATAAAATCAATTAAAAAATTTAAAGTCACAGAAATGAGGCTTTATCAGAGAAGAAAGCATTTTCAAACACTAGAAGCTCCTTTTATATATTCAAAGCAAAACATGGGGTTTTACCATGGGCCATGAGTAAAATGAACTCAGTCTAGGATGTAAAGAATGTTCCCATCAAGGAGAGGAGCAAGCAGACAGATAACAGAGGAGCCTGGTAGACACTACCAAAAAGGTGAGGGCTCTTCCTTGCCCGGAACAGAATGGGAAGATATGAAGCCCCCTTGGAGAAAACCTGCATTCACCTTGTTGCTGGAACAATCTGACATCCAGGTGATAGGGGAGGGAGATCTCAAAGCTTATGAATCTAATGTAGCTCTTCTGTTTCTTCACAACTGGCCTGGCATGCATAAAATCTAAAATGAAAGGGGTAGAGAGGACCAGTGGGCCACCAGAGACCTGTTGTTTAGAATGAAGAGGATACAAAATTGGGGTGGGGGGGCTTTGCAACCAGAAAAAAAAATAGCTAGGAATATGGCTCCCAACAACAGGTGCAACCAATGAGGTCCTTAAAAGACCAGAAGGGACCCACTGCACTTCAACATCCAGCAACACAGAAGTGGAGGGATTATTCCAGGCCAGCCACTCCTTTAAAAGAAAATAGTGAGCAATCGGGAGAATGAGCACAGACAGATCCAAGGCTCTACTGTCTCCAAACTGACAGCTCCTAGACACCTCCCATGTAAGAGGAGGGGAAAAGAAGTTAGAACATGCAAGACTCAGCATTTATCCAAAGAGGCAGATCTCTTTCCATTGGCACCATGAATTGTGTGTCTGCATTTCCTCCCCCCACTACACAGCAGGATGGGAAGTTCCTGGGGGTTAGTTTAGTTAAATTCTAGAGAACATTTTTGCACATCTGAGTTGCTGGGTATACATTCCAACTGTCCTCTATGTGTTTTGGCAACATAACATAGAAATCAGAGTTGAGAAGAGGACAAAGGGAGAAGTGTTTAGCTCCCTGAGGGTGTGCATGGTGGGATAGGTGGGTCAGGAAAGGTTATGCTGAGAAGAGAACACTTGAGCTGTGCCTTAAAAGATGCACCATTAGACACTTCACTTGAAAAATCAGCTTTGTTTGTGGAGAAAGTAACAGTGTACATGGTATGATTTGAAGGGTACCACAAAGGGCCTCTTACAGCCTCCAAATAGTTCCCAGAACGCCGCCATTAAAGAGCAGTCTTTTGGTTTTGAATGTCATTTGGACCAGTGCTTCTCAAGCTGTAATGCACATGTGAATCACCAGCACATCTTGTTAAGCTGCAGATTCTGGTGCTGTAGGTCTGCAGTGGGGCCTGAGATTCTGCATTTCTAACATGCTCTCAGGAGATGCTGATAGTGTTGGCCCAGAACACCTTAATAAATACAGCTAAGAATTGTTAACATTTACTATGTCCTTGTGATGTGGTATTGTGCAATGCCCTCCTTACACTCTCTTTGATCCTCCTGACAACCTTATGATGAAACTAACAGCTTCCAGTAATTTGAGAATGACTGAAATTGGATCGAATGCAGGTTGCCTTAACCTGGACCCTGACTCTTAACTATTAGACTCTACTTGCCGACCACAAGAAGTAACGCCTTAAGGTGACAGCTTTTGTTTGGGGGATTAAAAAAAAAAAAATTGGACCTTTTAATAGCAGCCTGTGTGTATAACAGCTACAAATATTTATTTGGGGCTGGGGACCCCAAAGCCCACATGCTCAGTCAACTCCTGCTCATTTCCCACAGTGACCCCCAAAAGCACCGCCTCAGGACCCTGGGGCTCTGGGATACTTAGTTTATAACCCAGTGCTTAGAGATGTTCCAAGTTACTTTTTCTAGGGAGATTAGTGGGCAGTTAATTGAGAACAAACTCAGCATCTGGATGGAAGCCGAATCAGAGATACTGGAAACAGAGAGGCGGTATCAAAAGGAAAGACGGGAGGTTACAAACACAGCCACTGCTGGCATCTTTGTTCACTCAGGGTTAGTACTGCCTAACTGCCTTGGTATTGCCTTGGTACACTGTCTTCCCTGAAGCTCATCTGTATTTATCTGCTTTCTCTCCCTTTCTCCCCACCGTTGCTTGTGATCCTGCCCCAAGAACAGAAATGGCTTTCTGGTTTGCTCTTGGATTCTGTGACAACCAGCTTTGTTCCTTCCTGGGGTAGACTTTCAGAGCATCTACATTTGTTTTTTGTTTTTTTTTTTTTTTTTTAAGATTCCAGACTTCTTTTAATCATTTAAAAATAAGCAATTCCCAACTAGAGTCAATGAACAAAAGTATAAACTAGAAAGATATACACTGAATTCATAAATGCAGTAGCCTCTGGAGAGAAGGATTTTTTTTTTGGTGCTCTGAAGTTCTTATTTTAAAATTTTATATTGAAATATAGTTGATTAACAATGCATCAGTTTCAGGTGGACCGCAAAGTGATTCAGTGATATATATACATGTATCTATTCTTTTTCAAATTCTTTTCCCATTTAGTTATTACAGAGTATTGAGCAGAGTTCCCTGTGCTATATAGGAGGTCCTTATTGGTTATCTATTTTAAATATAGCAGCGTGTACATGTCAATCCCAGTGGTTTTAAGACTTTGCTCTGTGGAACCAGGAGCTCCTCCATACCTTTCAGTTACCCTACTGGATGGATGGGGTGAGGGTACAGAGGAAGAGTAGAGGAGGTTAGCAGAGACCAGTGATTTATCCATTATGGAAACAGAGAGCCTGAGAGCCTGAGGAGCTGACCATTCCAACAGCTGATTTTTGTTCCTGATACAGGCCATCCTGATGGACATTCTGAGTCCTCCTCTGCAAACTATGGCCTGATTAATGCTAATACTCTTGGATTCTCATATGGGCTATAGAATGCTTCCCACTGCTTCCCCGAACCTGATCATCTCTTATTCTGGAGTCAGGGAAAACTTTCTGCCCCAAGTCACAACAATTCTGGAAACAGACAGTAGATAACTGTTTAAAACAGATTTCAACCCTAGGAATACCTCTGATCATGCTCTAGTCTCTTCCATTCAACTATCTGCTCAAATGCCACCTCTTCAGAGAAGCCTTCCTTGACCATCCCATCTAAAACAGCACTCCCATATCATTTCTTTTCTTCATGACACTTACCATTGCCTGACTTTATATTATTTATTTATTGCCTCTCTCCCCACTAGAATGTAAGTTGCAGCTCACTATCATTACCTGCAGAATCTAGACCATTGCCTGGGATGTAATGGATGATCAATAAATACTTGTTCAATGGATGGATAGAAGGATGGATGAATGAATCTAATTCATACTGAACCACAGAATTTTTCATGAAATCTGTGGAGCTTCTCTTTTCACAAGAAGGTATATAACATGACCTTGCACATTCCCTGGAACATGGTAGTGACTCAATAATAACTGAATGAAAGAGAGAGATGGCTATGGGGAGGGAGGATTGGCTTAAACCGATGATTCTTGCTATGTGTGGGCAAACCCATCTTTGCCCAACCCCTGGTAGAATATCAAAATCAGAATCTCTTTAAAAGCACTATCATATGCAGCTCAAGTTTAAAAATTATTTATGAATTGTTAAAAATTACAGAGAAAATATTTTTTAAAGCAAGATTGCTTTCATGAAACAAAATACAAAAAAAAAAAAAAACCACGAGCCTTTTTTTTCTTGTAAGGTCAGCATGGACATAAGTTGGCTGCAGGCAGCACTGGACTGACAGTCCCCAGGCACCTCGCTTTTGAAAATTCTATGATTCTAAGCCCATGCACATCCCATGGCATGTGATCTGGCTGTACAAGATCTCTTCCCTAAGGAGTGCTTCTCACGAAAGAAAATGCTGCTCAAATTGTTTTCCCCATTTAGAAGAAAAGAAAACATGGAAATTACCAGACCACAACTGAGTTGCGGTTAAAGCAGTCTTGAGTGAGCATTAACAAGAAGAGGGTGCCATGAAACAAAAGCGAATTTCCCCTTTCCTTCCCCCGCTCCATGCCGATCACATTCCATTTTTCAAGACAATGGCAGCTATCCAGCAGGTGTTTAATTTATGCAAATCCACAGCAACTCCTAGGTGGAAGTGACACAGCAAGGGGCCGCAGAAGACAGACCTTGATGTTCTAATTGAGATTCTGTTCCCAATGGCTGTGGAGAATGTAAAGTACCTCCTATGCAGCCTGGGCTGCATCTATCAACTGTCCAAACCCATGGCTGGGTGAGGCAGGTCAGACACTGCAGACTTCGACTTTTTAAGATGGTTGTTTAAAATTACAGAAATACCTGTTCATTGGGGAAAAAATGAGTAAAGTATAAATAGCCAGGAGGACACAGAAATGGCCAACCACCCAAGGATAGCTACTGTTTAATGTATTGATATTCAGACCTTTCTCCAAGCATGTGTGTATACATATTTTTCAAAATAAGGATTTATAATGTACTATTTTATGGACTGATTTTTTTCATTCATTAATTTCTTGTAAAGATTATTCCTTGTTAAGGCATGAAGGTCTACATAATTAATAGATGATTTCCAGGTTTCCACTACATAAACATGTTTGTGGTGAACATACTTGCAATTGAATATGCAATAATTAATCTAGGATAATCTTCTAAAACTGAGATCTCAGGGGTTTTTACATTTTAAGGTTTATGATATTACCTTTTCCTGACAACATATAACAATTGTAATTATTACTATTATATAAGCAATAAACACTTAATGTGGATAAAGAAATGGCAACCCACTCCATTTTTCTTGCCTGGGAAGTCCCATGGACAGAGGAGCCTGGCAGGCTACAGTCCATGGGGTTGCAAAAGAGTCAGACATGACTTAGCAAGTAAAAACTAAACAAAAACACTTAATGAGATCTTACTGTATGCCTGAAACTGTTCTAAGCATTTTTACGTGTATTAACCCATTTAATCCTCTTCATAATTCTATGTGATAGGGGCTATGATGCCCATTTCACAGGTGGGGAAAGCAAGGGAGGGAGAAGTTAAGTAATTTGATTAAACTTACATGTGAGGCAAGTGGCAGGGTCCAGAATAGAACTCAGGACAGTAGGCTATAATCCTCACCACCACACAGCCTTTGTCAATTTGATAAAGCAGTCAACACTTCTGAGGCTTTTAAGTTCTAGCTCACAGCTGGCATTACAGGTATTTCCCATTTTTTTCCAAATTTTTCCTCACCAAGACATCCCCCACCTTTCATTCATCAAAATAAGTACCTTAATCCAAGGAGTCTGCCACTGATTTCTGACCTGGAAAGACAAAAAACTAAATATGAAACTGTTAACTTTTTTCAAAGAAAAGTGCAATTGAAAACCATCCTACAAGATAGCTAGTGCTTCTCCTTTGTCACCAGTGATAACCGCTCACGACAATCCAGTGGCAATGCATTCTTATTTGAACAGTGTTCCTCTTCCTTACCACAAAAGGTTCCCATGTCACAGAGTTTCACCTGAACCTCTCAGCTAATTTTCCATTCACTTTCTAGTTGCAAATATTTGCAAACAGGTCTCATTGAAAATTCAGTAGGATTGAAGTGATTCTGTTTCATGTAGTTTTTACCCCTAATAGTGGAACTGCTGATAGGTATTTTTTTCCCTTCCACTCTTGCCACTGAAACTCTTTGAGCTCTAGCCTTGTTCCAAAGAGCAGAAGGGCTAAGCATGCCTGACCTGGGTGTGCATCATCGTTTCACACACAAAAGCCACGTGACCTTGAGTAACCTCTCTATGATGTAGACACATCATGTTTAAGATGGTGGTGATACAATAGCATTTTGTGAGGTGAGATGAGAAAATGTGTATAAAACACTTAGAACGCCGAGTATTTTTGTTAGAGAAACAGTATTATTTATTTGCCAAAAGCACAGATTTTATTTATTTATTTTTTGTGTGAAGACATCAAGGATTTTATTTTTTAATTTTTACTTTATTCTACTTTACAATACTGTATTGGTTTTGCCATACATCGACATGAATCCACCACAGGTATATACGAGCTCCCAATCCTGAATCCCCCTCCCACCTCCCACCCCACATCGTCTCTCTGGATCATCCCCGTGCACCAGCCCCAAGCATCCTGCATCCTGCATCGAACATAGACCAGCGCCTCGTTTCTTACATGATAGTATACATGCTTCAATGCCATTCTCCCAAATCATCCCACCCTCTCCCTCTCCCTCAGAAGCCAAAAGTCCGTTCTGTATGTCTGTGTCTCTTTTGTTGTCTCACATAGAGGGTCATCATTACTATCTTTCTAAATTCCATATATATGTGTCAGTATACTATATTGGTATTTTTCTTTCTGGCTTACTTCACTCTATATAATAGGCTCCAGTTTCANTGTATGTCTGTGTCTCTTTTGTTGTCTCACATAGAGGGTCATCATTACTATCTTTCTAAATTCCATATATATGTGTCAGTATACTATATTGGTATTTTTCTTTCTGGCTTACTTCACTCTATATAATAGGCTCTAGTTTTTAAAGTCAGACTTCCGAAATTCAAATATTGGCCCTGAAACGTTTTAGTTTTGTTAACTTGGGCAATTTAATATTGAATCATTGAATCTTCTCTGTGCCTCATCTGAAAAGACAGTAACTATGTCATAAGGTTCTCATGAAGATTCAATGTGTTAATTTATATAAAGTGCTTAGAAAAGTACCTGATACAAAGTAAGGGTTGGCTATTAATATTGTTATTATTAATATTAATCAGTTCAGTCAGTTCTTTGCATCAGGTGGCCAAAGTATTGGAGTTTCAGCATCAGTCCTTCCAATGAATACTCAGGACTGATTTCCTTTAGGATTGATTGGTTTGATCTTCTTGCAGCCTAAGGGATTCTCAAGAGTCTTCTCCAACACCACACAGTTCAAAAGCATCAATTCTTTGGCGCTTAGCTTTCTTTATAGTCTAACTCTCACATATGAATATCAAAGTGCTACATGGTCTACTTTAAAGAGGTATTTAAAACACTGACAGGGATTCAGAGAAACAGGAACTTTCATACGTTGTTGATGGGAATGTAAAATGACACAGCCCCTGTTAAAAATTTTTTGTTAGTTCCTCAATATTTTAAGCATTAAAAATTACCATGTGTGAGTGTGTGCTCAATCGCTTCAGTCTTGTCTGACTCTTTGTGACCCTATGGACTGTGCCTGCCAGTATCCTCTGTCCATGGGATTCTCCAGGCAAGAATTGTGGAGCAGGTAGCCCTGTGCTTCCCCAGGGAGTCTTCCTGACCCAGGGATCGAACCTGGGTCTCCTGCATTACAGGCAGATTCTTCACTGCTGAGCCACTGGGGAAGCCCAAAAATTACCATAGAACTCAGCAATTCCACTCCTAACATATACTCAAAAGAACTGAAAATAGATGCCTAAACAAAACTTGTACACAAATATTGACAGGAGCAGTTTACTAGGTGTAAACAACCAAATGTCAATCAACTAATGAATGGATAAATAAAATGTAGTATAACCTAACAATAGTATTTTATTTGTCCAAAGAACAGAATGAAATACTGATACAGCTAAAACATGGATAAACCTTGAAAACATTATGCTAAGTAAAAGAAGCCAGTCATAAAGCATCATATATTACATAACTCCATTTATGTGAAATGTCCAAAATAGGAAAATCCATAAAGACAGAAAGTAGATTAGTGGTTTCCTGAGGCTGGAGCAGAGAGGGAGGGACAGAAGGAATGGGAGATGATTGGTAATGTTTATGTGATTTCTTTTTTGAGGTGATGAAAGTGTTCTAAAATTAGATTGTGGTGATAGCTGTGTAATTATGTAAATATACTAAAAACCATTGGGTTATATACTTTAAACGGGTGAATTATATATATATATATATNGAAAATTCTATGATTCTAAGCCCATGCACATCCCATGGCATGTGATCTGGCTGTACAAGATCTCTTCCCTAAGGAGTGCTTCTCACGAAAGAAAATGCTGCTCAAATTGTTTTCCCCATTTAGAAGAAAAGAAAACATGGAAATTACCAGACCACAACTGAGTTGCGGTTAAAGCAGTCTTGAGTGAGCATTAACAAGAAGAGGGTGCCATGAAACAAAAGCGAATTTCCCCTTTCCTTCCCCCGCTCCATGCCGATCACATTCCATTTTTCAAGACAATGGCAGCTATCCAGCAGGTGTTTAATTTATGCAAATCCACAGCAACTCCTAGGTGGAAGTGACACAGCAAGGGGCCGCAGAAGACAGACCTTGATGTTCTAATTGAGATTCTGTTCCCAATGGCTGTGGAGAATGTAAAGTACCTCCTATGCAGCCTGGGCTGCATCTATCAACTGTCCAAACCCATGGCTGGGTGAGGCAGGTCAGACACTGCAGACTCTGTCTCTTATACACATCTTGTATTGAATGGATAGGGAGTACCAGTGTTTTGTGGTGGTTAACAGT
>SJYV01053418.1:0-19723 GCA_006410875.1 Neotragus pygmaeus
AGGGGACGACAGAGGATGAGATGGCTGGATGGCATCACCAACTTGATGGACATGAGTTTGGGTGAACTTTGGGAGTTGGTGATGGACAGGGAGGCCTAGCGTGCTGCAATTCATGGGGTCACAAAGAGTCGGACACAACTGAGCAACTGAACTGAACTGAGGGACAACAGATTTAGTATAATTCTGGGTATGCATCTTTATATCTCTGTTCCCCCTGGGATTATTTATGAGAGTTATCCCCCATTAGTAAAATGTCCCATACCCTAAATCACGATTTTCATTGGCTACGTTTTGTTCCACTGTATGGGGGTAACTGGAATTTGTTTTAGAATTCAACAGCAGTTTTATGATCTTTATTTATGATTTTGATTTCCTCAAACTTAGTCACTCCCTGTTTATTATGTGTGTTCATTTTACAGCTGGGTCAGTGGGTCGTCACTCATTCAGGGACACCCCTTTCAGGCATAACCTTAAGCCAAGTTTCCTCATAGACAATTAAACCTATTTATGCCCAGTCTTCACTCTCCTCAGTGGTTAATGGACTTCTTCAAGTTCTCATTCTAGTAAATTGCAGAGCTAAACAAATTGAACCCATGACTGCTGTCTCTTAAGTCCAGGGCTTACCTACTCCAATATGTTATGTTTGCCAATTTGTAAAATGGAAACTCTTCCTCCAACTATGGAAACTACAGTTTTAAGTTATGGAAGAAAGTCAAATAAAAATACGTGTGGTTCCAAAGAAATGGACTATCAAGCCATGAAACGACGTGGAGGAAACTTAAATGCATATTACCAAGTGAAAGAAACCAATCTGAAAAGGCTACGTACGGAGGATGATATTTTGGAGAAAAGCAACACTGTGGAGACAGTAAAAGGATCAGTGGTTGCCAGTGATTGAGAGAGATGAATGGTTGAAGCACAGAGGAATTTAGGACAGCGACAATATTCGGTGTGATACTACCGTAAGTGCATACATGTTATACATTTGTCCAAACCTAGTATGTATGTATGTAGTCTCTTTATGTAGTATGTATGTATGTAGTCTACGGACCTGTATGTAGTCTATGGACCTGGGTGATGAGGATGTGTTAGTTCAGGTACATCAGTGGCAACATACATGATCATTCTATTGTGCAGTACTTGTGGGGAAATTGCATATATGTAGGGGGAAGGGACATATGGGAACTCTCTCTCTCTCCTCTAAAAACCTAAAAATACTCTGAAAAGTAACATCTGTTTTTTAAAATGTGCAGTTCTTTTAAAATAGGCAAAGTTTTAGATTTAAATGCCAATAAATTTGCCATGTCTGACTCTAGTTTTCCTTTAAGACAAATAACTTTCCTCTTTCATCAGAATGTCTGTGGTAAATTGGTGCCCCCATCTCTGGGGCTTTCTCACTGGCCACCAATTTTCCTATTGTTATTTTCAAGCAGCTTCAGCATTGGTCTCCAATATTCAGGTAATGCGGACACATAATTGACTATAAAATATACCTGGCTCTAAGGATGTTTTCCTGCTGGAGAGTTTCATACTCAAGTCTTGCAGTGAAGATATGAGAGAGCTTTTTTTTTACAAAGCCTTGGAGATTTAGTCGAATAAACTAGAAGCTTAACTTGAGACTTTCAAAATCCGAAAATCTGTTCAAGCATCCATCAGACATGACAGAATGGTTTTATTACCTCCAGAATTGGATGCAGAACTGTATGTATGCTTCATCAAGTTAATCTGGCTCTCTATTCTGATGTCCACTAAGTATGTCTTTTCTCCAGTATATCAACAAGCATGGAAACTTAAAAGTCAGAGCTTTGAAATGATTATGCATTAATTTCTTTTTTGTTGAAACAGTTAAGGAAATAATCTTCAAGGGCTTCCCTGATAGCTCAGTAAAGAATCTGCCTGCAATGCAAGAGACCCGGGTTCGATTTCTGGGTCAGGAAGATCCTCTGGAGTAGGAAATGGCAACCCAATCTAGTATTCTCGCATGGAGAATCCCACAGACAGAGGAGCCTGGTGTGGGCTACAGTCCATGGGGTCGCAAGAGTCAGACCCGACTTAGCAACTAAACCAGAAGAACATATGTGGATAGGTTGCCCTGTGGGTTGCGCAAAAATGAACAATTGAGACCATAACATAAACAAGTCTTTATGTGCACATTTTCTGAGACTGAGTGAATTAAGAAATGCATAAAGGATCAGTGACTAATTTTTAATGGGCGAGTCCTATTGTGTATATTGACTATTTGTACTTCTAGAGTCCCCTTCCTGTTGGTGAGTGGTTATGACAATGATGTTTTGGAAATTTGGTCACCTCCTGGTTTGTATAATCAGGTCTTCCTGGGCACAGAGTTTTGTTTTTCCCTTTGTCTTCTGACATAGAGTTATGGGTTGTTCTTGTTACTTCCACAAAAGGGGGAGGAAAGAGATGTAGATGTGATAAAACCGGATTATCTGAAAATCATTTCTGTTTGGATTTAGAATTCATTGTTTATTTTTAGATAGAAGATATACTGTCCTACGTCATTTTCCTTGGGCCAATTTAAAAGTTATATTACTTGAGCAAAGAGTGGTAAAAGGCAGCAGCGGCATTTCTGAAGGACGTAGGGTGACAGGCGAGGAGAATGAGATTTAAATTTATGGATATTGCTTCTCTTGCTCACGTATACTCAGATAACTAGTTCTCTGATATTTGCTCACAGTGCTGTATTTTTACAAGTTGTATAATAGATAAGAAATAAAATAAACAAGTTTCCGTTTTTGCCATCAGTTTGCTGTGTGCTCACCGCAGACTGGGAATAACCAACTATCCTGTTTCCCTAGGACTGAGAGGTTTTCAGGATGTGAGCTTTTATGTTTTAACACCAGGAAGAGTTGTTCACCTTAGCTTAAGGGAGTGGCTGTGGAGAAGGCGTGGATTCTCCTGGTGGCCTAGGCGAGTTGTAGAACCTTGGAGACAACGAGCAAAACTAGTGGGGTTAAAGAAAGAATGAGAGCAGAGTTAAGGAGAGAGGCTGAAGTTAACAGCCAAGTCAGCGCTTGAGAGAGTGAGGGGTGTCCTGGTGTAGAGTCAAATGAAATTAGAACAAGCTACCCCCATTCTAGGTGGATAGTGAGGATTATTCCCCACTGCCCCCAACCAACCCCTGCTCCAGGAATTGCAGAGGAGCTGGCTTCTGGCATGGTCTTCTCATTTGATTACTTCTACTGCAGGGATGGGCCGGCAGAGGAAGCCAGCCCTGTCCTTCAGAGCAATAGGCTGTCTCCATCCTACCCCAGGAACGAAGGAAACACTTCATCCTAATAATGAACTCTAGTTTCTTGTTTTCACTTTTTTAAAGTGCTGAGTATTTTATGTTATGATTATACAAGGGGATTGAGTAATATTACAAGACACTCCAAAATGCATTCCCAGAAAGGTACCCTCCTTGGATGAGGTGGCCTGGCAGATGATGGCGGCTTGTGGTTTTCTTGTACTCTTTCTCTATGGGAAGAAGAGAGGCTCAAACTCCTTCCTGGATCTTCACGGGTAGGATTCCTGTCCAGTCCCCATGTGGCATGTTTGCCTCTCTCCATATGTGGGCAGGAGTTGTGCTACCCTAGCCCGTGGTATGTTTACTCAGCGTCCTATATTGACTAATGCAAAAACGTAAAAGGGTGGAAATATTTGAATGCAAACAAAATATGTAAAGAATGATGACTTTAGCAGTGAATCCACAAAATGTATGCTGTGAGGTTCTGTATGATGGACAAAAGCCACAAGTCACCTCTGTGCCGAGCGAGAAACATCATCTATTTTGAGTCAGTGTCCATGAGAAAAGAAGTACAACATGTCTTTGTATCAAAGCAAAAGGTCATTTTCCCCCAGTGGGTCTTCTTTTTCTTAACTTTAGTCTTTATTTGTGTCTTAGGACAGGCTGTGCACAACCCGCAGCTCTAGTTCCTTGACCAGGGATTGAACTGACGCCCCCTGCATTGGGAGAAAAGAGTCTTAGCCACTGGACCACCAGAGAAGTCCTCCCAGTGGGTCTTCATAAGAAGGACATTTTGAAATATAATGAGTAACATTCTCAACAGTACCTTGCTAGGCGTTTCATAGTTTCATATGGGTGTTTCCCATAATGTTCCTCAGATAAAAAATGGTATTGGTCTACAGTTCAACAAAATTCATATCTTAAAATTTTTATAGAACAAAGTGAACTATAGATATATACATTTTAAAACCAAAATAAATAAAATTCATCAAAAGATAGAACTGAATGAGACTGTCTAGATATAAAGATCTCTGGCTTGGATCACTTCAAAGATAGATTTTAGAGTATGCAGAGGAATAGCTGGATTTTCCATCTGTCAGGCAATTCTCCTTAATGATGTTTACCAAGCAAGCTTTGAGGTATTGAAAGCGATGATTTTGATGAGATTCTGCCTGACAAATACCCCCTGGAATGCACATTGCTCTGTGGTCAATTGTGTCTAGAACCCATCAGACAGGATTCCTCAGGGGAATGTAAAGAATTCAAATATGGATGCCACCTGAGTAGAGTTCTTTTATTGGGATTGGGCCAAGGAGTGGTTGTGGCACTACCAAAGCTCTCCTCACAGTTCTGGTTCTGTTCCAACACATGGCTGAATGGAAAGGCTGTAACTTTCTGTATCTGTAGAGCAGTGTGGTAAGAGTGTAAGTATAATATGTAAAAAAGATTAAGCTCTCAGTCATGGAGAACTGAGGTCCTTTTATGACTAGGCCTTAGATAAATCTCTTTGGCTTCATTTTGACACTGTTCTCAAAATCGCCTCAGAATGGAATCTCTGCTTAACTTGCTCACTGACTTTTCCTTTGATTCAGAGCACTGCTGAATGTTCAAAACACTGAGTAGCTTGGCCTATGTTCGCACCCCTCCACCCCCAGAACTCTTTCTTTTCTTTTTCTTCCTCCTTCCATTCCTCCCTTTTCCTCTTTATCCATTCTTCCTTCCTCCTCCCTCCATCTTCCAGTGTCCCTGCCTGCTGCCCCAACCCCTGCTCCTTAATTCATATCTAAATTCACAGACACTCTAGAGCTTGAAAGTAAATTTCTCTTTGTCTTTTCCACCTGCTGTTCAACCTATCTGGGGGCCATAGCTCCAATTTCTTAAAGGGTTTCCACTGCTTTTCTTAATTAAATTTTGACCCATATTTCACACAATTGTTTCTTAATATACACATATGAACACAAACATAACTGTTTATATAATTTATTTCAGGCCAATTATTCTGATTCTAAACAATCTGAAGACATCCCCAAATTAATAATGGTGTGGGGCTGAAGGAAACTGTGTTATTATATTCTATCTTGGACAGACTTCAGAAAGAGCAGTAAGACAGAATAGGAGTCATAAACTTTTGTTAGTAATTTTAACCTGAGATGCTAATCACATTGATTTATTTTTATAATCCTTACAAGTGGTACGTTTCCATTTTATGTGAAAAACTAATATATAGGAAGATATTTTTAGTTTGAGAGTTTCCCAGAGATAGAGATTTTTTAAATCTTATGAACAATGAGACATTTTCTTTACATTTGCAATATTCCACTAAGTGTTTTACTGATACTCCCTGTTTTGTGTCTAATTTTGTCAAGAGATATACTCTTAGAAGCACTTTTGACCAAATTTCTGGTGTTCCATTGATAACCTTGAAGTGGACCTCTTTCCTATTACAGAATTAGCATTTGGCACCTGTTTACGAATTAATAAAGCTGAAATGCCATTTTCCATGTTAAATGATATCTCATTTTTTGGCATTTCTAGCTACTATTTTTTTTAATTGTGTCCTGGGGGTATTCATATATTTTCAATCTTAAATATCAAGTTTTCCACATTTGTCCTTTTAGAGACTGTGTCACAAGGTTGAACTCTAATACCTGTAAACGGTTTGAGTTAAATACTTTGCAACTGTTTGGATTATTTATCACCTGTTCTACTTCCGGCTTGTTCTATTAATTCAGACATTTGGTACCTGACTCTGAATCAAAATATTTTGAAATATTTCAGTAACTAAACAAACCATGCAATAATCAAAAGAGTTTCAAACAACATGCTGTGGTTATGGTTATCAAGGAAACTGTTGCCTTATATAATGTTTGACAACAGCCCTGTTTTTTGGGTTTTTTAATACTATAGAAACAAAACTTATCTAGTGGCATGTAGAAGTAAGTGTACAATGAAATGAGCCACAAGCTAACCAGAAGTAATGAGAAGGTACTAGGTGCAAAATGCTTGATATTAATTGATGGGTTGTTTGATAATATAAACATGAAACTCAAGAGGGATAATAGGTTGAAAAGTGTGATAGAATAGGAATAGGAGTAAAATTTCCTTGTTGAAACAAATTTGAAGTCCCACTATGTTCGTAAAATATACTGTGTGCATGTTTAGAGGAATTGTTTCATTTAGCAAACTGACAATCCCATCTTTGCCAAAGGCAAATTCAAAAGATAGGATTTTAAACAGATTTGTTAACAGAAACAGTTGGAGGTTTAAATGCATTGCCCAGTGATAGACTAGACTGCTAGAAGCTACAGGGCTGCAGGGCATGATGAGCTTATTTTGGAAGTTTCTCCAGGTTATGCTGGGTTTTGCTTTAAAGGGAAGTAGCAAGCTGTGAGGACTTTCCTGGTGGCTCAGATGGTAAAGCGTCTATCTACAATGTGGGAGACCCAGGTTCTATCCCTGGGTCAGGAAGATCCCCTGGAGAAGGAAATGTCAATCCACTCCAGTACTATTGCCTGGAAAACCCCATGGACAGAGGAGCTTGGTAGGCTACAGTCCATGGGGTTGCAAAGAATTGGACACAACTGAGGAACTTCACTAGCAAGTTGTGGAGCACAGATATGCTAAAACTCCTTATGGGAAAAAAGATCCTAGAGTGATGATAATGGATGAAATATATTTCTTAAGCCTTTTCTCAAGGTCTATACATGTAGAACAAGACCCTAAAGAGAAAAAGATGATGTTGGTTTGGACACCGATTCTGAAAGTTTGTGTTCCCATATATAAATCGGAAACAGAAAGTGTGACAAGATGATAAGAAAGGTGAGTAGTAAAGTGAAGACTTTACAGGAATAAAAAGAGGGTAAATTGAGCCTCATTTGAAGCCATTCAACCTGTGAAAAGAAGTATTTTTATTTAAGAGATACTTGATTTGAAGTGTTAGAAGCCAGGTGTCAGTCCGATTGGAAGACAATTTTCAAATAGATTCTGATATCTGGAAGAAATTATAGTATCTCTTTCTTGGTTGAGCAATGTCTTTCCTTATTTTAAAAGCTATTACATTAGGTATGTAAACAAAAAAAGCTGAGTTAACACCTCTCTCTGCTTTCACCTTTGATGTGTAAAGACAGATGCAACACAGAAATAGTAAAACACTCAATTTTCCCCCCCTTAAACTTGCTACAAAGGATGTTTGGATGACTTAAGATGCCCAAAGATAGGGCTGGCTCATCATTGCTTGTGGCCTCACATTTAAATATATTTTATTTCTAAAAGACTATGAAATATCGATACTTATCCTACTGCCCAACACATTATTTTCATAAGTAGTTAATACAGAAGAATGGGAAGAGAAAAACAGAATTAATATAGTTTAAGGGCATGAGAAACCTGTACGCAGGTCAAGAAGCAACAGTTAGAACCAGACATGGAAAAACAGACTGGTTCCAAATTGGGAAAGGAGTATGTCAAGGCTGTATATTGTCACCCTGCTTATTTAACTTATATGCAGAGGACATCGTGCAAAATTGTAAGGTTGTGGTTGCCAGCCACGTGCTACACTGGGATTCATGACCTACAGAGGACAGGATTTTGATCTGGGTCCAGAGACGAGGCTTGCCTACTCGGAGCTTTTGGTGTAGCAGTTTTATTAAAGTATAATGGAGATAGGGAAACTTCTGACACAGACATCAGAAGGGGACAGAAAGAGTGCCTGCTTGCTAGTTTTTAGCAAGGCGTTTTATGTCTGATAGCCAGCTGCTAATCAGATAAGAGAGACACCACAAGGCTGAGGGAGTTTCACCAAGCCCCTCTCCCACAATGTGCATTTTTGAGATAGAATGCCACAAGGTGTGTCATCCCTGGCCATAAAACAATGCACATGAATACTGGTTTCTTGAGCCATTATCAGCCCAAGGTTTGAGAAAAGAAAAAAATTTAGTCTTCAGCAGAACCAGTTTGAAGAAAGGCAGAATCCAAAGCAAATACATAGTTTCCTTAACATAGCTTAAGAAAAACATTTCCATAAGATGAGCACAGGAGGTGAGGTGAGGTGAAGTCACTCAGTCGTGTCTGACTCTTTGCGACCCCATGGACTGTAACCTACCAGGCTTCTCCGTCCATGGGATTCTCCAGGCAAGAATACCGGAGTGGATTGCCATTCCTTCTCCAGGGGATCTTCCCGACCCAGGGATCGAACCCAGGTCTCCCACATTGGAGGCAGACGTTTTAACTTCTGAGCCACCAGGGAAGCCCATAGATTAGCTTAAAATCTGAGAAAAGTTAAGTTCAGGCGGAACCA
The DNA here is from genome assembly GCA_006410875.1 of Neotragus pygmaeus. Taxonomy (NCBI): domain Eukaryota; kingdom Metazoa; phylum Chordata; class Mammalia; order Artiodactyla; family Bovidae; genus Neotragus; species Neotragus pygmaeus. The sequence continues at coordinate 8,544 of SJYV01053418.1, forward strand.
GGTGTCCTCAACAGAGAAGGGAAAATCTTCTGCCACTTGCAGTTTACTTCCTCCTAACGCTTGAGGACTTCTGGCCTCCATCTAGTCAAAGCTATGGTTTTTCCAGTAGTCATGTATGGATGTGAGAGTTGGACTATAAAGAAAGCTGAGCATCAAATAATTGATGCTTTTGAATTGTGGTGTTGAAGAAGACTCTTGAGGGACTGCAAGGAGAGCAAACTAGTCCATTCTAAAGGAAATCAGTCCTGAATATTCATTGGAAGGACTGATGCTGAAGCTAAAACTCCAATACTTTGGCTACCTGATGTGAAGAACTGACTCATTGGAAGAGACCCTGATGCTGGGAAAGATTGAAGGCAGGAGAAAGGGATGACAGAGGATGAGATGGTTGGATGGCATCACTGACTCAATGAACATGAGTTTGAGCCAGCTCCGGGAGATGGTGAAGGACAGGAAAGCATGGCGTGCTACAGTCCATGGAGTCTCAAAGAATTGGATATGATTGAGTGACTGAACAATAACAAAGGCATGATATGTGACCTAGTAAAAGAAAGTAAATGGGAATGAACTGAAGGAGGAGAATAAGGCATCATGGAATTAGCCTCAGATCCCTACAACATTTCAGTTTGTATAAAAAGGTCCCAACCTAGTGTTTACCTGTAGGTAATTTTTCTCTTCTATTACCACCTCCTGGCACTGTCAACCATAACATTTCTTATCTTTCATACTCTCTTAATGTTCCATCTTCCAATTAGTCAATCTAGAAGCATAAGTATGAGGGAAAATGATGAAAACCATAATTAAACTTCAGACAAAAGAAAAGGGGGGGCATGCATTTAAAGGGTTATCACATAGAAGAATTTAACCTATTCTAGTTAGAACTAGGATCAGTGAGCAGAAGATATATCAAAATAAACGTTAAGTTCTCAGAGTTGCTAAAAATGGACTAGGAGCTTTATCATGGAAAGAACTCCCCATTACTGGAAGGATACTTAGCTTACGACCTGCCCTGTCTTCAGGTGCCATTTGGATGAGGGAGGAGGCTTTAGGGTTTTCACTACATCGACTATCTCCTTTCTCTCAAATGGTTTTTCCCCTTAGACTAGAATCTCTCATGTCTCTCCCTGTAATCCAAACTCTTCTAATTTCCTTCCCGTCCATTCATTCCATCCAAGTGGGAAACTGGTATCCAGTGCTGTTGCTTTGGTGTCCCCACTGTCTCTTAAGGCTGCCCTCTTCTTTCTTTTCCACTGCCCCTCCCTCATGGGTCTTGCCTCTTGCTTGAGATGTGAGCTCCTTGAGGGCATGTATATTGCCTTTTATTTCTTTTTTATCCCTAGTTAGCATAAGGTCTGGGTGCTCAGTAAAAACCTACTGAATGAATGTGTAACTTTCAACATTTTACTCTGAAGCCTCTTTTACTTTGAGTGGCATGTTGGTCCATTCATTCAGTAAATATTTTTGAGCATCAACTATGTGCATTGGGGATATGGGAATGACTACGACATAGTAATTTTCCCTGTAAAGATCAGGGTCTAGTTGAGAGAAAAGAAGGTACACAAAACTTGGATTTGCTCAGGCAATGTTATAACAAGAAATACCTACCCGATCAACTTAACTGGATCTCCAGAATATCAAATTCCCACCACTTTGCGGGAACCCCACAACTAGCTTAGGCAGATGTTCTTAGAGAAGCCAAGGTCAGGGTCTGGATTTCATGGGGCTGAAAGTAGCTCCTCCCAGAGGTAACAGAAGACATCAATATTTGAGTAGGTGAACTAAGCAAGTTTAGGCAGACAAGCCATAGTTCCATAGTTTTGATTCTGACTACCAGTCTCTCCTTGCTAGGGACTATCTTCTCCTAGGCTAATGAGGCTCATGTTTTTAGTTTCTTCTTGGGCCTCATCTGTTTCCACATCAAACTCTGTACCACACTGGTTCACCACCAAACTGGTCACTTCTTAGAATTAGAGTGAAAATATAGTTACAGAGTTTTTGATTTTTCAGTTCTGCAGTTGTTTAAAGTTCAGACTTTCTTCTTGGCTTCATACGTATGGCTAGTTGTTTTATGCTCACCCAGTGATTTATTTTCCCCATCTTCAGTACAAATCCAAGCAAATGTATGAATGTTAGTCATGGGAGGCTCCTCCAATGTTATGTACTCTGTTAACCAGTTCACTGGAGTTGCTTGTAAATGCCTATTCCGTCCCTCTACCAAAAATGCTTGTCAAAGTTTTTTCTGAAGCTTTAATGAGAGTGGTTTTATAGACCACCCCGAATTTAGGAAGAAAAAGAAAACATGTTCTTGGCTGGGTAAAGGCTGGAAGACTTTCCCTCTTTACTATGATCCCCTTCTGTCTCTATTTATTTCTGGTCTCCAGCTTCTAAATATCCTGAGGCTATGGCTCTTGCAATAAAATGTGATTTGGTTATTTTATCTGTTTCATGCTTCTCCCACATAAACAAGATGGGTATTATTATTTTACTAGCAGAAGAGGAGAAACATAAGAACTGCATATATATGTGTTTTTATGTAGATAATTATGAATACATATGTGTGTATATGTTCATGTGAAACAGAAAATTCAAGGGATACAGATCAGAATTGCAAATAAGACAAGTGAAGAAATAAAACTTGGTCATTTGTGACCTCAAGTTTTCCCTTCCTTTCCTTTGGTCCATTTAATTTCCTCCTGTTTAATCGTCCTGACATTCGGAATGGCAGATATCTGAAATGAGCTTTGTCTCATTCAACTTGTTTCCCAGCTCTGCAGTCTGTGACCGACACTGTGTGTGCTGCTGGTGACCTGTGACACACCTAAGCCACGTGAGGCTATCACACCACAGTCAACTGACAAACAGGTGAAGTTTGAAGCCTGTGAGTAGAACCATGAAAGATGCCCTCGGGTTACTTTCCAAAAACATTTGACATTTAAAGAAATGTCTATGTTCTGATTTTATGATCTAGCCAGTTACTCACTCACCAAAAATGTGATATGTCAGTGATGCAAAACTTATTTTATCAAGTTACTCCACTGCTACCTTGTAATGACTGAGGGTAGAGTGGGCTGGTATGAGAAACCACAGAAAGGCATGTGCTCAATGTTCTCCAGCTCATTTAAAAGTTCCAATTAGTCTAACAGGCATTTGTTTTCGTACTTTTCAGCCTTAAAATCTTCTCTCCAAGCGCCTTTACTAATTTGATGTTTCTTTCCCATCTTTCCCTTTCAATCATGATTAAACAATTAAATTCTGCTATTATTTGTTCATCTTCTACATATTAACCTCAGCATCTCTAGTGTTTTCTGGATTTATAGGGATGGATGTCCCCTTGAGGAAATACCACCTTCAAACCTAGTGTTCATGGAATGCTTAAATCCAAGACTGGCTTAGATCTCTTGGGCTTAAGATCACATAGATTTTTTCCTTAATAGGTAATCCCAGAGTTGGATAGTAAAGAATTACGTGTTTTATACAATACAATATGGCCAACTTCAGACTATTAAGAAAAAAGATTTTGTCATAGATAATCTCAAAATATATCAGCTTGTATGGAAGTTAGGCATTTCATTCTGCCTAATGAAAATTAGGCAGAACATTTAAGTCAGGCACAAACTAATCTTTCTAAGCATATCCAGTGTTCTCTGCCAACTCTTGATTATGTGGGAGTTGCCGATCTGTTTCTCAGATTCTCTGGGGGTCTCCTAAGGTCATGTTCTGTTTTAAGATTCAGATTTCTATGCTTCAACACAAGGCCCAGTTCCAGTCTGCTGCTTCTACAGAGGGTAAGGAAGGAATTCCCCCAGTCCACTGAATCATGAGAACCTGGTGTCGGCTAGTTCTACCTTGGGTCAGATTATGTGGCAGCTAAAATATCTGTCTTTGGCAAACCTCCTGGAAAGCGCACCACCACCTCAGTTTGAAAATCTCCTCCAGTGTTTTCTATGCAAAGTCTATTGTCTTCTGAAGACCTTGGTTAAAACAGGGGAGGAAAGGCCAGGACTCCACATTGATGGATAATATAGACTGAGTTCCTGGCTCAGGGCTTCTATGTGTTTGTCCAGTGGATCTATATTCCTTGTGAGAGGAAAAAAACATCCTGATGAAGTTTATCTGATCAGCTAATTAATGTGAATAGACAGTGTTTGTGACCAGAGAGAGAAAGGCTGGAGGCAGACATTCGCGATACAGAAGCACGTGGTAATGACATGGAGGGACTGTGTCGCATGTCTGGACACAGATGTTGAGAACCCCATCGAAACACTGAATCGGGCTCCTTGGAGGGCAGGGCCCAGGAATATGCAGTACCCATCCCCTGCCCCCAAACTCCGCAGGATATTAAGCCACAACCACAGTTGGGAATTATTCCAACAGAAGTAAGTATCCTAGAACAGGCTTGAGTTTAGTGCTTTCTGGCTATGTGGAGAGACAATGAATGCCGACTGACTGATGGACGGAATGAATGAATTCATCAGAGACTAGGTAGAACTTGAGTATTTAATTATAATTATAGCCTTGCGGCCCCACCCACCACATTGCATTCAAGCCTAAACTTCTTTACTAGTACCACTAGATCCTTAGCTACAATCCGGAGCAGAAGGAGAGGAAAGGAAGAGCAAGGAGGAGACAAGCAGAAGATGACAACTGAAGTAGCATCTAGAGATGGTTGAGGTTCAATCTAGCTGCCTCCTTTTCCCCAAAAGAGGCAGATCAACATCCCATCTCCTCCTACTGACTGATGGCATGTGCATGATCGCAAGTAATTTATGGCTCCTTCCCAGGATCAGTCTCAGTGCAGGAAAGCGGAGAATAAAATGGTGCATGTGACAGAAATGTGGCCCTGCCGGACCCCCAGAGGAGCTCCAAATCCGATCAGCTGTCCTTCATTAATCGAAAGTTGGCTGTAGCTCACTCCTCTATTTGGAATGAGTCTAGCTTTCCATCATTACAGCAGAACAGCAGGTTCATGAATAAGGTTTTAGCACGAAATTGGGTACACGCTTGCTATTGTAATCTCAGCCTGCGAAATGAAATGTCTCAAAGGCCGAATCAAGCTCATGGTCTGCAGTCCCATCCTGAGTGTGTGTTGGCTCTTTCTCCTTTATTCTCCTCTTTCTTCCAATGTAAATTGTGGCTGGTGTTAAGTGTGTGTGTCCTTATGTACTCAGTTGGAATCTCCAGTGATAGTTAGGACTGGGAGTTGTCTTCAAGGAAGCAGTGGCGGAGGGGAGAACTTGAGATCTGTGCCATTTTAATTAACCACTGGGCATGCACTCTGCAGCACAGAAATTCATTGAGACATATCATTAATCCCATTTTACCGATGAAGAAACTGAGACTCCGAGATGCTGAGAAATTCCCCTAAACTGACATAGGCAATGATGTGGCAGGGTAGTCAGTGGAGGGTGAGGACTAGAGAAGTGGAAGGCAAGACACAAAGAGGATGTGAGAAGATCAGTCATAAAGCAAGAGAAACAGAGGTGTTGAAAAAGAATGAGGAGAAGAAGGGTTAAATGAGTGCAAGTGTTTGGTTTTTTTAATACCCTGTTCACCTGGATTTCAGTTATATATCATTTGACATTTTGATCAGCTATCTCTGTACTCACTGCCAGTTTAGAGTCTTGTCTCTAAATAGCACAGCACGGAAGGCCAGTAGGGGAAATACTTTGGGCAGAGCTGGCTAAAGTCTGATGCCAGATCAAACACATGGGGAATTAGATCCGACCAGGGGACCAGACCTTCTCTACTGCTGGTATCAAGTCAACGTGGCCCAGTTTGGCTAGAGCTTTTCCCTGACCCAGCACTTCCTTCTCCTATGGTCACCAAGCAAGGGTCCTGCACGTTCCAGGGACCATGTGTCTGTGACCTCCTCAACCTGTCACTGGTCTCTGTCTCTTGTTTCTCACTCCAGCAAGTTGGACCCTGAATCAAATCACATCACATGATGCAGTCAGAAAAAAAGAAAAAAAATTCTGTTCAACAAACGTTCCTGCCACACTCTGCATGCTCAGCTATAGATAAAGGTGGCAAGAAAGTACTTAAAATAGTAATGATCTATTTCTTCTTGCATTTTCTTGTACATGTTGAACTGTAAAAGTAACTTAAAATTAGCCACATTTCTTATACGAGTAGTGTGAAATTCACTATTTATTTAATAATCTTCAGCCATTGAGAACTTGGTGCTATACCTGTGAAATTTTAAAACTGAAAAGGACTGATAATTGCAGAAGGCTGATAGTTATGCAAACATTAGAGGGGGTTAGAGTTTGTTTATGGTATCTTTACAGTTCCCTGGAAAGTAAATATTAAAACTGTGTTTTCAGTTAGGGACCTTGTTTTCATTAACCAGGTCCTTGAAGAGAGTGTCAGGAGGTTGACTGAACATTTAGTGAAAGTCTGAGAATTGCCACAGTTTGTACTTGTACAGAAATTTTGTCACTGGGTCACCAATCGTGACAAGAGACTAATATGTGTCATAAGGTCCCAACTCTCAAATTTATAATGACTCCATTATGATTATATTTTTTCTTTGGCAGTAGGGAAGAAAGACTTAGAAATAGCTCTTCTAAGGAGGGGAGTTTGTACTGTGCTTTTTTTTTTTTTAAGATGCTTGTATTGTTGATTATAACATGCTCTCTGCCTGTCTTCTCAAGGCTGCCATCAATCCTGGAAACTACCTGCTTTGATGAGCAGCAGTTAGGAGGCGAACTAGGTCAGAATTCTGAGTGGGGATTGTGAAAAGTACAGCAAAAGCTGTGTAACTCAAGACACCCTACATAAAATTAGTCCCCTATAAATAATAGCAGGCAAATATACCTGATTCTGAATTACTAGGGGCTTCTCAGGTGGTGCAAAGTATCCACCTGCCAGTGCAGGAGATGCAAGAGACGTGGGTTTGATCCTGGGTCAAGAAGATGTCCTGGAGGAGGAAATGCCAACCTGCTCCAGTATTCTTGCCTGGAGAATCCCAAGGACAGAGGAGCCTGGTGGGCTGCAGTCCATGGGTTTGCAAAGAGTCAGACATGACTGAGTGACTGAGCGTGTGTGCACACACACACTGAATTTCTACTGTTGCTATGTGAGAGTCTTTGGAGTTGATTTTTTTTAAATGTTCCTGGTCTCTAGCCCTTTATCTTTCTGAATTGTTAGTTGAAACTTGAAACCTTAGTAGAATGTCTGTCTGTTCTTTGTAGGAATTGGTTCTCCAAAATAATCACGTGAACTCTCTCAACTAGAAGAAACTGGCTATTATAGGGATTGGACATTGTAACCAAAATGGGACAGCTCCCCACGGTCCACCAATGTCTGCCACCAGTCGGCCTCTACCTTCTGACTATGATTTCCTATCCGAAAGTGGAGCAATCCAGCTGGAGTTTGTATGATTATTTTGGAGACATTTCCAAGCACTGTGATCTGTCTTTCTGCCCATCCAGCCAGCCAGCTAGCTAATAAATATTCACTAACCATTTAGTATGTACAAGTCATTGGGCATATAATAGGAAGACAGGATAGGAGAGATAGGATTACTGGCTTCAGGAAGCTTATTATAGAACTGTAAAGGAAGACAATTTAAAAAGAAAATATAAATAATATAAGAAGTGTTATGGTAGAGGAAGAAAACAAGAGCGTGGGAACATGCAGTGTAAACACATTCGCTGTGGTGGTGAGGTGGGGGAGGGTGCGAGAGAAGCCCTCACAGAGGAAGTGATGCCTGAGCTGAAACCTGAGGCTGAGTGGGAGGAAGTCAGTCAAAAAGCAGGTAGAGCCATGCTCTGGACAAGAGAATTAGTCAACAGGGAGAGAGAGTCATGGGCGTTCAAAGAACTGAAATGTTAAAAGTTCAGGGAGAGGAGTAACAAGAAATGGACTTGCAGAGGTTGAGAGGTGTCTACCTACCTCTTCTGAGGAGTCTTGAAAGAGAGGCTAATGAGACTGGATTTCATCCAAGAAAAATTGGAGTAGGTTTGGAGTAGGGAAAGAGCACAATCAGATTTCTGTTTCACATGGATACCTTGGCTGCAGTGCAGATATCAAGGGAGGCTACTTGATTTTCCTAGTCCTTTTTTTAAAATTTGGCATGTAGGATCCAGTTCCTTGACCAGGGCTTGAACCTAGGCCCCCTGTATTGGGAGCACAGAGTCTTAGCCATAGGGCCACCAAGGAAGTCCCTGATTGTCATAGTCTTGACAAAGGACGTAGGTGGTTAGAATGGTGTAGCAATAGTAGGGAATAGAGAGAGACAGGGAGTGAAATAGCGTAAATCATTTCACGTCAAGGACATGATAAATCCTTATGATGCTGAGCCTGGATTCTCAAAGGAAAACATGGAAAAATTCTCAAAGGAGAAGCATGAAGTGGGGGGAGTTTTCTGAAGCTTGGAACCAATTCTCACTTGGATTCTGTGTTTGATCTTTTCTAGACTTAGCAGCAGCAGCAGACTTGACACTCTAGATAAATTCCAAGAGTTAGGAGGATAGAAATCATGCAGTGTGGTATCTCCCTATCCAATTGGTGTCATGAGAGAAATCACACGACAACTGGGTTTGAGGCATTGCTTTGCAGTTTAGTAAATTTGAGCTATCAGGCAAAATATGTAATGTCTAATCAGAGCCTATGTCAGGCCCCAGGAAGACAACAAGGAACATGAATGAAGTCTTTTATGAGCTCTAGCTGAGAAGATAGATGATACACAAATAAATGGAAAGCTGCTGCTAAGTCTGTTGCTAAGTCGCTTCAGTCGTGTCTGACTCTGTGCGACCCCATAGATGGCAGCCCACCAGGCTCCCCCGTCCCTGGGATTCTCCAGGCACGAACACTGCAGTGGGTTGCCTAGGTAATGACAAATTGTGACAAGTGCTATGAAGGAAATAAAAATGATCACGAGATCGAACTAAAGAGTGAAAATTGCTCAGTCACTAAAGGGCTGGGGGAAAGTCATTATAGGCAGGAGGGACAGCACACACAAAGCCTGCCGTGGGAAAGAGCCTGGTGGTCAAACAGCAGGCACCCCATGGAGGCAGGCCTTCTAGGCTCGGAGGAGGTTACGTTTTATTCTAAGAGCAAGAGAAACCATTAACATGTTTTAAACAACAGAATCTACATGTCCAGATTTACATATTTATAGTGTCATTCTGGCTCCTAAATGAAGAATGAATGAAGAATGAGAGGGAGAAAGTGAAGAGATCAACTAGGAGACTATTACAATGGTCCAGAAAAGGTAAAAGTAGCTCAAATAATAAATAATGTGTCTACAGCGCTTACGTTCTTTAAACAAATGTTCATTTGGCCATGTCAGGTCTTAGTTGTGGCAGGCAGGATCTTCACTGCATCATGGCAGGGTCTTTCCTTGCAGTGCACAGACTCTGTAGTTGGGGCACATGGGCTCTGTAATTGTGACTCACGGGCTTAGTTGCTCTGAGGCATGTGGGATCTTAGTTGCTGACCAGGGATCCAACCTGTGTCCCCTGCACTACAAGGCAGATTCTTAACCACAGGACCATGAAGGAAGTCCCTAGAAATTTTTTTATAGTTATTTTGGGTAAGATTTGGATAAAAAAGACACTGAAAATGTCTTGCTTAATGTTTGCATTTCCATCACTTTATTATAAAAATGCAGAAAACTTAGAAAAAATTACAGTGTTGCACTATATACCTACCTCAAAGATTCTAAAATTAACCTTTTACTATTCTTGCTTTGTCACATGTGTCCCTCTAATCTTTGCTCTATCAGGCCATCTTATTTTTTTGATGCATTTCAAAGTAAGTGCATACACAACTCATAAGCACAGAAGCATGAATAAACTTAACTCAGAAACCGTATTTTTTTATGATTCCTTTTTTCCTCTGTGATAAAACATACATATTTGTAATGCATAAATTTAAATATACTCTTTGATTCATTTGTCAAATAAGTATAATTGTGTATGTCCTTTTCTTTGGGGATCCCAGTCATACTTTATGAGACTTTTAATATTATTTCATAGGCCGCCAAGACTTTGTAAACATTTTTCAATCTTTTTTCCCTCTGTTATTCAGAATGGATAATCTACTGAACTATCTTCAAGTTCACTTAGGTTTGTCATCTTCAATCTGCTATTAATTTCATTCAGTGATTTTAAAACTTCATATTTGTTTATTTTTCAGTTTGAAAACTTCTTTCGGGATTCTGTTAGTTTATGTTTCTCTGCCAGATTTTCCTGTGTTTTTTTTTTTTTATTCATTTGTTGTTAAGTCACTCAGTCATGTCCAACTCTTTACAACCCCATGGACTGCAGCACGCCAGGCTTCCCTGTTCTTCACTATCTCCCAGAACTTGCTCAAACTCATGTCCACTGAGTCAGTGATACCATCCAATCATCTCATCCTCTGTCATCCCCTTCTCCTCCTGCCTTCAATCTTTCCCAGCATCAGGGTCTTTTCCAATGAGTCAGCTCTTCGTATTAGGTGGCCAAAGTACTGGAACTTGAGCATTAGTCCTTCCAATGAATATTCAGGACTGATTTCCTTTAGGACTGATTGGTTTCATTTCCTTGCAGTGCAAGGGACTTTCAAGAGTCTTCTCCAANATACACAACTCATAAGCACAGAAGCATGAATAAACTTAGAAACCGTATTTTTTTATGATTCCTTTTTTCCTCTGTGATAAAACATACATATTTGTAATGCATAAATTTAAATATACTCTTTGATTCATTTGTCAAATAAGTATAATTGTGTATGTCCTTTTCTTTGGGGATCCCAGTCATACTTTATGAGACTTTTAATATTATTTCATAGGCCGCCAAGACTTTGTAAACATTTTTCAATCTTTTTTCCCTCTGTTATTCAGAATGGATAATCTACTGAACTATCTTCAAGTTCACTTAGGTTTGTCATCTTCAATCTGCTATTAATTTCATTCAGTGATTTTAAAACTTCATATTTGTTTATTTTTCAGTTTGAAAACTTCTTTCGGGATTCTGTTAGTTTATGTTTCTCTGCCAGATTTTCCTGTCTTTTTTTTTTTTTATTCATTTGTTGTTAAGTCACTCAGTCATGTCCAACTCTTTACAACCCCATGGACTGCAGCACGCCAGGCTTCCCTGTTCTTCACTATCTCCCAGAACTTGCTCAAACTCATGTCCACTGAGTCAGTGATACCATCCAATCATCTCATCCTCTGTCATCCCCTTCTCCTCCTG
>SJYV01053421.1:0-10745 GCA_006410875.1 Neotragus pygmaeus
TGGGGGCCGCGGTGCAGGGGTGGGCCGCGGGCAGAGGGGGGGCTCAGTACTGAGGTCATTGCGGGTGCCCAGCAGCACTATGACAGCGTCCTGCCCAGCCACAGCCTCGTCCACATCGGCCGGCCGCCGGACGTCGCCCACCACCACGTGGGCCGGCTGGGGCCCCTCTGAGGGCAGCCTGGAGGGGTCCCGCACCAGCACCGTCACCTCATAGCCTGCAAAGAAGGGCAGAGAGGCAGGTCAGTCGGCTTGCAGGCTGGCACTCCTAGGCTCCAGAGGCTGGGTCCTGGAGGGTGCCATGAACCCCCAAATCCATCCCCCAGATCCCCTGTTCTGAGACCACGATCTTCAAACAATTTTGCTGGCATACTCACAGTTGATATACATACAGCTGATTGTTAAAATAGGGTGATACCTCCCTGCCAGTTCATAAATAATCTGCTGACGCCTTTCTCTGCCTCTCATCTCCTTGACTTCTCTACTTCCTCCTCCCCCAACAACAAAGGGTTAATGCTCATCATCACACTGGTCTATGTCTCCCGTCCATGGTCCTGGAGGAAGCTGAGGTACCGCCTAGTATGTTCATCACTGGGTTTGGTCCCCCAGGCCTTACTTCTGAAGGGCTGGGTCCTGTCTTTCGTGTATCTGTGTGTACCAAGTCGTTAAGTCATGTCCCGCTCTTTGTGACCCCATGGACTATAGCCCAGCAGGCTCCTCTGTCCATGGGATTCTCCAGGCAGTAATACTGGAGTGGGTTTCCATGCCCTCCTCCAAGGGATCTTCCATTGGCAGGTAAGTTCTTCACAACTAGCGCCACCTGAGAAGCCCTGCGTCCTGTCTTAGTGGTCATTTATTGTGAATATTTCTTTGGCATGTCACCTCCCAAAAGAATTTTGGATAACTCTGAGTCCCTTGGCCCCACCATCATACACACAAATACTCCTTTTTAAAGTTTATAACCAACATGTACGTCCCTAGTGGCCCAGTGGCTAAGACCCTGTGCTCCCACTGCAGGCACCTGGGTTCAGTTCCTGGTCGAGGAACTAGATCCCACGTGAGGCAACTAAGAGTTCACATGCCCCAACTAAGACTTGGTACAATCAAATAAATAAATATATATTTTTAAAATCAAGGTTACCAGCAACATATTTCTTTCTTTGTTTTAGACAATGGCAAAATATATTAATGTTCATGCATATTGCAAAAAAAAAACCCAGTAGTTGTAGTCTCTGTCATGGACTGAATGCTTTTGTCATATGCTGAATTCATATGCTGAAGCCCTAACTCCCAATGGGATGGTATTTGGAGATGCAGCCTTTGGGAGGTAATTAGGTTTAGATGAGGTCATGAAGGTAGAGAGTAGGGTGTCCCCATAATGAGATTAGTGTCCTTCTAAGAAGAGGGAGGGGCTTCCCTGGTGGCTCAGTGGTAAAGAATCTGCCCGCAATGCAGGAGCCACAGGTTCGATCCCTGGGTCGGGAAGATCCCCTGGAGGAGGGCATGGCAACTGTCTCCAGTATTCTCACCTGGAGAATCCCATGGACAGAGGAGCCTGGCAAGCTGCAGTCCATGGGGTCACAGAGTCAGAGATGACTGAAGCAACTTAGCATGCTTGCATGTAAGAAGAGGAAGACCAAGGCGCTCTCTCTCTACAATGTAAGAACACAGCATGAAGGCAGCCTCTGCAAGCCAGGAAGCAGGCCCTCACTAGAAACCACACCAGTTGGTACCTTGATCTTGACCTTCCCAGTCTCTGGAACTGTGAGAAATGACTGTGGTATTTTTGTTATAGCAGCCTGAGCTGATCAACCCAGCCTCTAAACAGCATTCTCGTGAAAAATGAACCAGAGCTCCTTGAAGGAATGGCTGGTTGCTGGGCCGGGGCAGGGAGAGGACAAGATGAACCTGGAACATCTCGTACCACCAGCTATGTGATGTTTAAAGAATGATGAAGTGAGGTCAGGAGGACACAGAAACCACTTGAAGGGGTTCGCAGGACAAATCAGGGGCAATTTGATTTGCCCCAAAGACTACGGATGGCAAAGAACGGAAGCACATCAAATATATACAAATATGTGAATTCATAATGATAACTAAGAAATTTCATTGGTCATCACTGGTACCTATCAGAGGATTAGTCTATTGTTCTGAAAATGATAAAGGAAAAGCAAAACAACAAAATTGTCCCAGTTTCCTTGATACTTGTCATCATATATTTAAAAAAACAAATAGTTAAAAATCTGTATACTCCGGGGCAACGATGATAATAGTGATACTTAGTGGCTTCCCTGGTGGCTCAGTGGTAAAGAATCCACTTGCCAATGCAGGAGACATGGGTTTGATCCCTGATCCAGGAGGATGCCACATGCTCCGAAGCAACCAAGCCCATGTGCCACAACTATTGAGCTTGGGCTCTAGAGCTAGGGAGCCACCACTGCTGAGCCTCGGTGCCGCAGTGACTGAAGCCTGCGAGCTCTAGAGCCTGTGCTCTGCAACAAGAGAAGCACCTCAACGAGAAGCCCAGTCACAGCAACTAGAGAGTAGCCCCCTCTTGCCACAACGAGAGGGGAAAAAAACGTCGTTGGAGCAACGAAGATCCAGTGCAGTCATAAAAAAATAAAATTAAAAAATAAAGATACATAGTATTTATAGAGCACTCACTAGATGCCGGGTGCTAAGTACTTTACATTTATTAGCTTATCTAATTGTCAAAGCAACCCGATTTTGAATTCTATCTGTCCCTACCACTAGCTAGCTGTGTGACACTGGGCAGGCCACTTAACCTGTCTGGGCTTAGAGCCTTCATTTGTAAAATGACACCAATAATAGTCTCTACCATATAGGGTTGAAGTAGGTTTAAATAAATAGTATTCCTAAAAACTTCAAGTGGTTGGTTGATTTTTAACAAGGGTGCCAAGACAATTAATTCAATGGGAAAAGAAGAATCTTTTCAACAAATGGTGCGGGGACAACTGGATATCCATATGTAAGGGAATAAAGAAGGATCCCTACCGTACATCATATATGAAAATTAACTCAAAATTATCAAAGATCTAAATGTAGGAGCTAAAACTGCAGTCCATGGGGTCACGAAGAGTCAGACACGACTGAGCGACTGAACTGAACTGAATGGAAAACTATAAAAACCCTAGAAAGTGAAGTCGCTCAGTCATGTCGGACTCTTTGCGATCCCATGGACTGTAGGCCACCAGGCTCCTCCATCCATGGAATTTTCTAGGCAAGAGTACTGGAGTGGGTTGCCATTTCCTTTTCCTTTTCCTAGAAGGAAACATAAGCATAAATCTTTGTGCCATTCGATTAGGCAGTGGTTTCCTAGCAGTGTCACCAAAACCACAAGTGACAAAAGGGAAAACATTCACTGGACATCATCAAAATGAAAAATAAAAATTGGTGAAAAAATGAAAACTGAAATGAAAAAAAAAAGCTTCCAAGGACACTATCAAGAAAGTGAAAAGACAACCTACCAAATGGGAGAAAATTTTGCAATTCATATATCTGATGAGAGGCTTGTATTTAGAATATATAATTGCCGACTAAGGTCCATCTAGTCAAGGCTATGGTTTTTCCTGTGGTCATGTATGGATGTGAGAGTTGGACTGTGAAGAAGGCTGAGTGCTGAAGAATTGATGCTTTTGAACTGCGGTGTTGGAGAAGACTCTTGAGAGTCCCTTGGACTGCAAGGAGATCCAACCAGTCCATTCTAAAGGAGATCAGCCCTGGGATTTCTTTGGAAGGAAGGATGCTAAAGTTGAAGCTCCAGTACTTTGGTCACCTCATGAGAAGAGTTGACTCATTGGAAAAGACTCTGATGGTGGGAGGGACTGGAGGCAGGAGGAGAAGGGGACAACAGAGGATGAGATGGCTGGATGGCATCACTGACTCGATGGACGTGAGTCTGAGTGAACTCCGGGAGTTGGTGATGGACAGGGAGGCCTGGCGTGCTGCGATTCATGGGGTCGCAAAGAGTCGGACACGACTGAGCAACTGAACTGAACTGAACTGAAAGAACTCTTACAACTTGATAGTAAAAGATGAATATTAAAAACTGAGCAAAAGATTTGAATAGACATTTCTCCAAAGAAGATAGACANGCAAAGAGTCGGACACGACTGAGCAACTGAACTGAACTGAACTGAAAGAACTCTTACAACTTGATAGTAAAAGATGAATATTAAAAACTGAGCAAAAGATTTGAATAGACATTTCTCCAAAGAAGATAGACAAATGGCCAATAAACGTATGAAAAGATACTCAATATCATTAACCATCAGAGAAATACAAATCAAAACCATAGTGAGATACTATTTCATACCCACTAGGAGGACTATAATCAAAAAGACACAATGACTGTTGGCATGCCTGTAGGGAAACTGGAACCTTCATATACTGCTGATGATGTTGAATGATGCAGTTGCTTTGGAAGACAATCTGGCAGTTCCTCAGGTTAAGCGTATTGTTACCCCTGTGATCAGTTGTGTCCGACTCTTTGCGACCCCGTGGACTGTAGCCCGCCAGGCTCCTCTCTCCATAGGATTTTCCAAGTAAGAATACTGAAGTGGGTTGCCATTCCCTTTTCCAGGGGATCTTCCCAACCCAGGGATGGAACCCACATCCCCTGTGTGTCTCATGCACTGGCAGACGGATTCTTTACTAGTACACCACCTGGGAAGCTATTGTTACCCCAACGACCCAGCAATTTGACTCCTAGGTATATGCCAAGAGAAATGAAAACGTATGTTCACTCAAAACCTGTACATGAATGTTTATAGAGGCATTACTCATCAAAGCTTCAAAGTGGAAACAACCCAAATTCCCATCAACTGAATGGATAAATAAAAGTGGTATAGAGGGAACTTCTCTAGTGGTCCAGTGGCTAAGACTCTGATCCCAATGCAAGGGGCCTGGGTTTGATTCTGGTCAGGGAATTAGATCCTACAGGCCTCAGCTAAGATCAGCACAGCCCAATAAATAAATAAATAATTTTTTTAAAAAGTGGTATAGGGAATTCCTTGGCAGTCATTGGTTAAGACTTCACACTTGCAGCGCAGGAAGTGCAGGTTTGATTCCCTGGTCAGGGAACTAGGATCCCACATGCCACACAGCACAGCCAAAAAGTAAGAAAGAAAGAAAGAAAGAAAAGTGGTGTAGATAAATAATGTTATGGTGCGGTGCTGTGCTGTGCTTAGCTGCTCAATCGTGTCCAACTCTTTGCAACCCCATGGCCCACCAGGATCTTTTGTCCACAGGGTTTCTCCAGGCAAGAAAACTGGAGTGGGTTGCATGCATGCCCTTCTCCAGAGGATCTTCCCAGGGATTGAACCCAGGTCTCCTGCATTGCAGGCAAATTCTTTACCGTCTGAGCCACCAGGGAAGCCTGTGAATACTGGTGTGGGTGGCCTATCCCTTCTCCAGGAGATCTTCCCAACCCAGGAATCAAACTGGGGTCTCCTGCATTGCAGGCAGATTCTTTACCATCTAAGCTGTCAGGGAAGCCCAACGCAATGGTATTTCAACAGTAAAAAGAGATGACACATATGCTACAATATAGATGAACCTTGAAAAAATTCCTTTTGCCTCAAAAAAAAAAAAAGAAAGAAAGAAAAAATTCCTTTTGCTAAGTGAAAGAAGCTAGTCATAAAGAGTCACATGATGTATGTCTCCATTTATAAGAAAGGTCTGGAACAGGCAAATCCATATAAACAAAAAGTAGATGAATGATTGCCTAGGGCTGGGGAAGTGGTTGAGCAGGAAAATGGGGAGTGACTTCTAGGGGTTTCTTTTTGTAGTGAGGAAAAGTTCTAAATTGATTGTGATGATGTTTGCATGAGTCTGTGAATATGCTAAAACCCATTGAATTATATTCTTTAAATGGGTGGATGGGGTATGGTATGTGAATGATAACTTAAAGTTGCTACTGAAAAGATGCAAAATGAAAACAAATGAAAAGCTTAGAGGAGTGTCTGGCACAGAAAAGAGGGCTCTATGGGTGTTGGCTGTAACCAGGCCTTTTCATCATCTCACAATTGTATTTCCTGGCCTGGTCTAGTTCTCCCTGGGCTCCTGGCGTGTCTCAACCCCTCCAACCCACACTGTACATTGTAGCCAGATAGAGCTTTCCACAGTTATATCAAAGTGCCCTACGACTTCCCTGGGGGTCCAGGAGCTAAGACTCCATACTCCCAGGGCAAGGGGCCCAGGTTTGACCCCTGTTCAAGGAATTAGATCCCACATGCTGCACCTAAAGATCCTGCCTGTTGCCATTAAGACCCGGTGCAGCCAACATTAATTAATTAATTAATTTTAAAAAACACCCCCAAAACAAAGTGCCCTTGGCTCAGATCTCTCCCTATCCACCCTCCACCCCAGTGCCTTAAGATAATCATGTTTATTATGATAGCCTTCAAGCCTCCCCTCTACACGCCCCCTCCATGTGGCCTCTCCTCTCCAGACTGTGCTGGAGCCAAACCCCTCTTCACTCACTGCGCTTCTTTCCGTTCCTCAAAAGCACCATGCTGTCTCCTGCCTCCTGGCCTTCGCACCTGCTCCTTTGCCTGGAGCACCTTTTCCCTCTTTCTCCAGCCGATCGTGCTTCCTCTGTCATGGCCCTACTTATGCTGACCAATCAACAGCCCTGTGGGTGCAGGGGCTATGACAAACTCAACACCATCTCCTGGATTTATTATTATTATTTTTTTAATGGCCCTGCCAGGTAACATGTAGGATCTTAGTTCCCCGACCAGGAATCGAACTTGGACCCTTGGCAGTGGAAGTGCGGAGTCTTAACCAGTGGATCATCAGGAAGTCCCTCCCCTGAATTTTATATCAACACAAAAGCACAGGCTATTCTGTCCCAGAGACTTGAGTTCAGACTCCAGCTCCACCACTCTTTTTTTTCTTGACTGCACCGCAAGGCCTATGGGATTTTAGTTCCCTGACCAAGAGGAACCTCAAGCCACTGGCAGTAGGAGCTCACCGTTTTAACCACTGGATGCCCAAGGCATTTCTCGGCTCCACCTCTTCCTGGCAGAGGAACCTCAGAAAACACCTTCCCTGATTGGTCCTCAGTCTCTAAAGTGAAGGTCAGCACTCTCCTGGTGGCTCAGTGGTAAAGAATCTGACTGCTAATGCAGGAGACACGGGTTCGATCCCTGGTCTGGGAAGACTCCCACATGCCTCAGCAGCTAAGGCCTTGAGCCACAGCTGTTGACCCTGTGCTCTAGAGCCTGGGAGCCCCAACTACTGAGTCCAGGTGTCGCAGCTACTGAAGCCGGAGCACACTAGAGCCTGTGCTGCACAGCGAGAAGTCACCACAATGAGAAGAACATGCCCTGAAACTAGAGTAGCCCCTGCTGGCCGCAACTAGAGAAAGCAGCGATGAAGACCCTGTGCAGCCAAAAATAAATAAATAATTTAAAAAATAGAAACTAAAGTGAGGATGATAGTCTCTAGCATGCCCATCCTGTATGTGATCACCTTTCACATGGAATGCTGGCCTCAGACGCATCGGGGCGCAACAGGGGCTTTTAGGGTGTCATTGTAGTCACCGGTTAACTACCACTGTATTAGTAAAATGGACCCTAGAAAATTGTGGGCATTTTGGAGGAGAAACATTCTCACCAACATGAGAGCTCTGACACAGGCCCAGCACAGAGTGCCCATCAGCGCGACACTATTGGTAATTGCGCCGGTGCCAAGTCGCTTCAGTCGTCTCCGACTCCTTGTGACCCTATGGACTGTAGTCTGCCAGGCTCCTCGGCCCAAGGACTCTCTAGGCAAGAGTACTGAAGTGGGTTGCTGTGCCCTCCTGCAGTGGATCTTCCCAACCCAGGGATCGACCCAGTGTCTCTTATGTTTCCTGCATTGGCAAGTGGGTTCTTTATCACTAGAGCCACCTGGGAAGCCTATTAGTGATTAGAGACATTTACTGAGAGCCTCCTAGAGAATTCCCTGGCGGTCCAGTGGTTAGGACTGTATGCTCTCACTGCTGAAGGCACAGGTTCAACCTCTGGTTGGGGAACTAAGATCCCACAAGCTGCAGGAACCAGCCAAAAAAAAAAAAAGCCTCTTATGTGCCAAGTGCCGTACTAAGCTCTTTCCACTGATGAGTGGCTTAAAAAAAAAATTTTTTTTAACACAACTCACACTTAAATTTAAATAGACACAAATGGCTAACGGCTACTTTGTTAAACTATAGTTTTAGAATTCACAGATTTTGCCCTTTACAAAGAACACAAGCATTTGTAAGGTTATTCCCAAACTTTAAAAATTTTCCTTTCTTTCTTTCTTCCTTTTTTGTTTAAAACAAATCTCTTACTTTATCTTTTTTTCCATTAAATTTTATTTTGAAATAAATTCAGACCTATAGGAAAGTTGCAAGACCTATATTCTCATATTTGCTTTATCTTTGTGTATACACAACACATACACATAACATGTATAATTATATGTATAGGTATAAGGTTTTTTCCTAACTATATGAGAATAAGTTGTAGAAATCATGTCCCTTTTAAGCTTTTTTGATCTCAGCCCTCCATTCAAAGTAGATTTCACTGTCTAACCCTGTATACACAAACTTATACATGTATAACTGAGACAATAGTTTCATAAAACCAGTATTTAACATGTGATCCATTCCGACACTGTTACGACCCACTGAATATATTTCAGAACTCTCTATGACCCGCAGTTTGTAAACGGCCCTCAGACTGCAACAGCCTCACAAAGTAGGTTGTATTACATGCCCATTTTGAGTCTGGGGAAAGTAAGGCAAGTTTAGGTAATTGGGCCAGGATCACACAGCTGTAATCTATATTTACTCAGCTAAGGAGTGTCTACTGAGCACCACCTATATGCTGGATGGGCCTCCCAGGTGGCTCAGGGATAAAGAATCTGCCTGCTAATGCGGGGGATGCGGGTTCAATCCCTGGGTAGGGACGATCCCCTGGAGAAGGAAATAGCAACCCACTCCGGTATTCTCCTCTGGGAAATCCCACAGACAGAGGAGCCTGGCAGACTACAGTCCATGGGGTTGCAAAGCGTCAGACACAACTGAGCGACTAAGCACAGCACATCATATGGGCACCAGAGTCTGTGCCTTCAGGACTGAGTCCTACAGAACCACTGAGGTCAATAAAAGCCTAGTTCATTCAAGCCCCTCCTCTTTCTGATGGGGACAGGGAGGCTCAGGCTCACTAGCTCTGAAGAGACCTGTTGGAGCCACCGTAAGAAGGAGAGGACTCCCTTAGGCCCCAGGTACAGCTCATACTTCCAGGTGCAGGCCCACCTCTGACCAGCAGGGAGGCTAAGTGAAGTTTTATAGAATCCAAGATTAAGAGAAAGGTAGTAATCTGGGAATCCAAAACTCACAGTGACTCAGCATGTCTCAACTTCTCCCTCTTACTTCCTCCCCAAGAAATATTTATCAGCAAATTTGTTTCTCCTGTTCCCACAAGTCAACATCCTCACTAGGTCTTCCCTGGGGGGGTGGAGAGAAGTGGGGCTAAAGGGGAACTTTGAGTCACAATTCCTCCCAGGGAAAGCTGGGCTAGGAGGCAGCTGACAGTGGGATCCTGGCGGCCTCCACCCTTTGGGGGCACCCAGATAGTCAATATCTTCAGAGTCACTCAGGCCAGCAAGGGTGGGGCCATATATCTGGACAGGCCAGACTCTGCTGGGAGTTGGTGAAGTTGGGGTGGTGGGGGCTGGGTCCTGCTGCATGATACTTATCCCCTCTCCTGCCCCCTTTCCTGGGGGCAACTCTGAATTTTCAGCCCTCATTGACTTTCCTGGAACCTGTGTCCCCAAGTCTTCACCCTTGTCTCCATGATCTTTCCATTAGGTACTCATAGCAGCTTACCCCTCAGTTTTTCAATTTTAAAATCCTTGGTGCTCAAACCAAGTGCTGGCAGGCTCTCAGTGGTTAAGAGCAAGTGCCAGGTAACAAATTTCAGCATTGCCCCTTTCCAGTTATGTGACACTGGGCAAATCACTCAGGGAGACTCGGTTTTCTCTCACTTGTCAGGTGAGGTGATGCTAGTTCCCACCTCACATGAGTGCTGTGAGGATTCAACGCAAATGGCGAGAGGGCACTGCTGGGCACAGGCCTGGCGTAGTGAAGCCCTTGCTGGGTGTGCAACCACCCACCACCATCACCACCAGCACACCCACTGTCTTTCATAAGAGCATTGGATCGATATAGTCCCCGAGCCTCCCAGGGCCATTTCGTTTCCCTTGGGACTCAGATCAAGTTGGACCTCACAGCGTCCCCCATTTCTGCCCCCGTGGCCACCAGCTTTGCTCTCTACGTCCTCGCACACCAAGGTACGATGGCTCCAACCTCCCTGGGCCCAATCCCCAAGATGCCTACAGTTCTAGCTGTGCACCCCGCGACATTCCCTGCCCGTCCCAGCTCATGCCTGCTTGCACCGCCTGCGCCAGCGTGGTGAGCCCGGTGTTGCCGGTGGCGCCGAAAAGGGCAATCTTCTTGACGACCATGCTGCGGGATCGTGGGGGCGCGAGGCCGTGGAGTTGCAAGACACGCGGGAACCGACTGGCTGCTGGTTCCCCCTCGCGTCCTTTCCTAGAGGGAGGGACCGGGCGGGGCCGCCCCAAGGTTCGGTCGAGGGGAGGGGCCAAAGGCCACGCCTCTAGCTAAGTACAGAGTGGGCGGAGCTGGAGTCAGCTCTCCTGAGGCCCAGCACCGCCCCCTCCGCCCGCCTCTTAGC
>SJYV01053425.1:0-19163 GCA_006410875.1 Neotragus pygmaeus
ATGCTACAGAGAGAAGAAAAATTATTTCATCCTTCTTTGCCTACACAGCTATACCTATGTGAAAGCACCAGGAAACAGCAGGAATAGAACAAGAATAAAGAGTTTCTGTGAACTGATGTCTGTTTGACTACCAAAATGGGGAAAAAATATACTCAATATCTTTATAATTTGTAAATCAGAAAAATTAAGGCCTAATTTCTTAGAAGCATAACTATATCTGCAGTTTTGTAGCCCATGGGGCAGTTTTAGGTCATTCCGCTATTATCAGTGCAAAGGGGTTAGTTGGGTAGGAAACAAACTAAGTAAATTGCTATGTCAGAAAAAAAATTCCCATAAAGACTTCTCATGCTTAACTTTCATGATGAAGTTAAACATTCTTGACTTTCTAGGTAATCAATGATTCACTGATTTTAAAAAAAATTGTTGTGGGTGATAAGATATGAATCATTTTAAATCCCTTCACTATTTACAAAGAAAAGTAAAAAAAAATATTCATCCATCTCCTTCCATTCTCTCATGGGTAAGTTTTATGCTAAATATCATAGCAGTATGACATTACAGCATACAAAAGTATATTCATTTCCTAGGTCTTCTGTAACAAAGTATTTCAGGCTTAAAACCACAGAAATTTGTCACACAGTTCTGAAAGCTAGAAGTCCAAAACAATGGTGTCAGTTGGGTTGGTTTCATCTTAGAACCCTGAGACTTTGCCCCATGCCTCTCTTTCAGCTTCTAGGGACATCCAGTGATCTCTGGCCCTCCATGTTTTGTAGATGCATGACTCCAATCTCTACCTCAGTTTTCACGTGGTGTTCTCCCTTTGAGTTTTTATGTTCAAATTCCCCTCTTCTCGTAAGGGCACCAATTGTGTCGATTGAGGTGGATCCTAATGACCTCGTCTTAACTTGATTACATCTGTAAGGACCCTATCCCTATACTGTCACACTCACAGCTACTGACAGCTAGGTCAGCAACATCTCTTTTGGGGGACACAATTCAATTCATAACAAAACAGAAAACTTGACCAGAAGAGTTAAACATGTAGAGAAGACTAGAGGTTTCAAGTCCAGTAAGGGGAAGAGAATGCTCTAGTTACAGCCTTACTCCTTACATATAGCGTAGCTTGCAGACCAGCAGTTTGGGGAACACCAGAGAACTTATCAGAAATGCTGAATCTCAGTCCTTATCCAAGACCTACCAAATCACAATTTAACAAAATCTTTCATTTGTTCAAAGGCACATATTTGGTTTGAGATACAACTCTAAGGCCCACAATTTAGAACTTTATTAGATGCATAATAGAATTAAACAATGCCTCTAGTACACCATTTATGGCTTTTCATCTAGCTGCAAAATCATCTCTAGGTTACTTATGATACATCAGTTCAGTTTAGTCGCTCAGTCGTGTCCAACTCTGCGACCCCATGAATCGCAGCACCCCGGCTTCCCTGTTCATCACCATCTCCCGGAGTTCACTCAGACTCACGTCCATCGAGTCTGTGATGCCATCCAGCCATCTCATCCTCGGTCGTCCCCTTCTCCTCCTGCCCCCAATCCCTCCCAGCATCAGAGTCTTTTCCAATGAGTCAACTCTTCGCATGAGGTGGCCAAAGTACTGGAGTTTCAGCTTTAGCATCATTCCTTCCAAAGAAATCCCAGGGCTGATCTCCTTCAGAATGGACTGGTTGGATCTCCTTGCAGTCCAAGGGACTCTGAAGAGTCTTCTCCAACACCACAGTTCAAAAGCATCANCACTAATATATCTGGTTTAAAGATGAGAAACGCAAAAAAAAAAAAAAAAGAAAAGCTGCCACATAGTGTGGTATTTTGGGTGTTTTTTTTTAAGTTCTACATGACTCTCCTAAACTAAATAATGGCTGTGAACAGAGCCCAGATTTTCTGACTATCAATGCCTGATGAAAAATGTGTCAGATCAGTATGTACTCTAATAGTGATTCCAACACTACGAAGTTAAAGAACTCCTTTTTTAAACCGCTGACTATTTATCTTCCTGAAATATGAGCATAATTGATAATAAGTGAGAAAAATGATCCACAGATAGTGATAAACTCTTCCTGATCTAGCAGAATAGTTTTATACCTGGCTCAGGGCTTTGCACTTAGAAGCTGCATGCTGTCCAGCTTTTAGGTTCTGTGAACCAACCATAAAGGATATGAGTTTTCTATTCCACTTGCATAACTGCCACATTGTATCAATANTCCTGATCTAGCAGAATAGTTTTATACCTGGCTCAGGGCTTTGCACTTAGAAGCTGCATGCTGTCCAGCTTTTAGGTTCTGTGAACCAACCATAAAGGATATGAGTTTTCTATTCCACTTGCATAACTGCCACATTGTATCAATAGCTTCCAAGTACAATTGCTATGATCTGTTAATGACCACAGACATCTGATTACACAGAACAAAAAGATTTAAATTTTTGTCATCTTATACTAATAATGGCTTCCCAGGTGGCTCAGTGTTAAAGAATCTGCCTGCCAATGCAGGTGACACAGTAGACCTGGGTTTGATCCCTGGGTCAAGAAGATTCCCCGGAGTAGGAAATGGCAAACCACTCTAGCAATCTTGACTGGAAAATTCCATAGACAGAAGAGCCTGGAAGGCTACAATCCATGGGGTTACAAAGAGTTGGACAGGACTGAGAATACACACACTATGCTAATATTAATAGTAAAGTGATGTTATACATATTTGTTTAAAGGTTTTTTAACTTTTTATTTTGTACTGGGCATCAAGAAGATCCCCTGGAGGAGGTAATGGCAACCCACTCTAGTATTCTTGCCTGAAGAATCCTATTGACAGAGGAGCCTGGTGGGCTACAGTTCAGAGGGTCACAAACAGTCAGACATGACTGAACTGACTTAGCATACATGCATGCATAGCCAATTAACAATGTTGTGATAGTTTCAGGTGAACAGCAAAGGGACTCATACATACATATACATATATCCATTTTCCCCCAAACTCCACTTCCATCGAGGCTGCCACATAACATTGAGCAGAGTTCCATGTGCTAAACAGAGGCTGATTTGTGACAAGAATCCATACCTATAAGTTTATTTATCTTCATNGAGCCATTAATCTGAATCACCTACAATTCCCTAAAAGAACAAATGGTTTAAATATCAGAAATCTAATAACTTTACTTGGTGAATGAAAATAGGCCATTTTCAGGGAAAAGAAAATGGGCTAATGATTTATATTTCCTTATAAATATAAACAGGGTTAGAATGTGAAAACTGTACTATGGATTCTTGTCAACAAAGAAGGTAGGAATAAAATACACTCAGGTTGGCAGAATGCAATGTCATGGAGTGATATTAGAGATACGATTAAAAGTGCTAAAAACAAAATATAAGTGTGTTGCATCTTTATCAAAATGTGATAACGAATACTAAAGAAGAGGACATTTGCAAGAGCAGAGGAATCCAACAACAAGCTGTTGTGATCATGGATAAATAACTTGTCCTTCCCTGAACTTCAGTTAACTGATCATAAAATTTCGAGATACTTAAACTCATAGAGTTGTTGTGAGAAGTGAACAACATCCTGATATAAAAACACTTTGTAATGAGCAAACCATTACATAGTATGTCTTATTGCTGTTACCATTTTCTGCTCTGAAGGTTTAACCTTTTAGATTTTTAACCTTACTGCATCTCTTTGAGTCTTCACACATAGGCCTGGCAGTGTTCCACATCCCCTTCATTATTCATAATATTTTCACCACTGGTTAAACAGGGAATTTATATCAAGGTCACCACTTTTTAAAAGCTTAATCTCCTTTCCAGCAGCACTTCATAAAAGAGATAAATCATATAGTTCTTTATATTTAATCTCCTTATCCTACTGCATATATAAGCATCTTCCATTGCTGTTCTTCAGATTCAACTTTTCATTTTTATAGAGAGGCTCAATATGAACAGAACACCCTTTCCAGGAGTGAAGTCTCATATGTTTTGAAATTCAGTTAAACTCATCTCATCTCACTGCCAGAAAGAACTACCATTGATGTGAAGTCAACCCTAGCTAGATGCAGCAGAAGGGAGAGAAAAGGAAGGAAGGAAGAAAATACCATGAATGAGGGCTTAGTATTAGCTGTGCTCTCCTGGTTTTAGATGGATGAGTCACCAAGGAGATTCTAGAACTGGGTAGTTGAATATTTGTGGATGTGAACTTAGAACAGACATTTTGAAATTCAGTATTCTACAGTACGGGTTATATGAAAAACTTTTATCCCAAGCCAGAGGAGAGATGGAATAATTACACAAGAGACTATGTAACATTCTGCTGTCAAAGTACATTTCTATCAATATTAAAAGATTATTTCTCATGTTCTTCCTACATGAGACAACTATTATAAAATATTGAAAATAGCTCTATTGTATACATGATTTTCAATCACAAAATCAGGTTTTTTCCTTAAAAGTCTATTATGATAATAGCAAGAAAACAAAGGGAGAGAGAACTCTTATGGAAGGGAAGAATTCAACCATGTTATATTCAGCCTTATCAGGATACAGGGTTTTCCCAAATAATTTCTCATACATACATGAAGAGTATCATAATGATTAACCAGATATCTTTTCCTTGAGTGCTTTCTCAAAGCTACAATCTATGCAACAGCACTGTAATCATCCCCACTCTCAAAACTCTTCTGTTCACTAGCTTATTAAATACAATGATAATTGACCACCTTGGTGACTAATTTACAAAAGCTATTACATTACTTCTGGCTTCTTGTATTCTTTAGTAACATGGATTTATTTGGAATCCAAATTGTACAAAGTATCGTGGCATAATTTGACTGTGCAGTTACTGGTGTTTTTATTTATGATTTATTATGTCAATAAAGTATAAAGCAAATGGCAAATCCCACTCCAGGATTCTTGCCTGGAAAATCCCATGGATGCAGGAGCCTGGTAGGCTACAGTCCATGGGGTTGCAAAGAGTCAGACACAACTGAGCGCCTTCACTTCACTTCATGTCAATAATGTATAAAACACACAAGATGAACAAATTATTACTTTGAATTGTGGCTCTGGGTATGTTAGTTTGTCATTTGTTGAATAAAAGTCTACAAGAGGGCTTACATCATTTCCCCAAATTCCAAAATAGTGTTATTGATAATATCATTATGCATGTAATATTTACTTGATCCACTGGTGCAACAGTGAGAGATTTTACAGAGAGATATTATATGTTCATGTGCATGTGTGTGTCCTCTATATCTACCTATGACTTACCTCTTTCCCTTCACTATTAAAAATCTTTCAGTGGGAGTGTTAACTACTCTCCTCACTTCCTCAACCCAGGCTCATCTCTTTTCCTATCATCGTCTGAATTTTCTCACCAATATTTCTCAGAAAATACTGTAACTAGGATTATCAGTAACCTGACTTTCAACTGTTATCTGACTGGAGCATATTACAATTTAATTTTATTTATGTCTATTTAACTTGAATTTTGATTATTTTTCCTGGTTTTCCTTTTGTATCTTGGTTTATTCTCTCATTTTCCTTTAAATACAGAATTTCCCTGGGCTTTTGTCCATGTTATTCATTTCCCCTTGAGTACTACTATGTTACTGAGTGATATTCAGGATGAAATATTGCTGCCCCCACTGATGGATCACAGTTATGTGTTAGTGGTATACAAAGTAATAGGGTTAATGCTGCATTTTTTTTTAATTGAAAAGTCAATTTTTAATGAGTACATGCCAAAGGTGAAAAAGTCCCCACTGATGAGCCCTAGACACCCTGAAGCCAGTCCTCGGGGCAAATCTTATTACTAGGTTCTTTGTTATCCACAGGAAATGGACCAATTAACACCCTCAACAACAATGTTTGAGAGTGCCATTTTTCTCATACCATTAACTAACATGGTAAGCTATGAAGTCCTTTCATCTCTGGTAATCTAATAGGTAAAATCATGGTCTTTTATTTATTTTTGTCTTAACTTGCAATTTTATTAATTGTGAGCTTTAATATTTTTCATATACTTAAATAGCATTTGCATTCCTTATTTTGTGAACTGTCATCTTGATTTTTTTTTCTACTGGATTAATGGTCTTATTTTTATTAATTTGTAGGAGACTTCTGAGGTCAAACTCTGAGATGGTAAATACTGAGATATGATTTGAGACCAGGTCTATTAGAGTGCTGGTTACTGGGAAATCAGAAGAAAGGAGTACAGAAAAAGAATAGCACCAGAGGTGGTCATCTCTTCTTAGGAAGAGTGAGGTACATTTAAGAGGAAACATGTCCTTCAAAGACTGAAGGGAAAAAAGGAACTGACTGAAGATAAAGGACTCGAATGAATGAAGACTGTGACTAAGAATCAGAAGAAATCAGACTTGTAAAAAAATGCACAATTTGTTACCACCACAACAACCAACATTAATAATAATAAAATCAATATATCATAATGACAGAAAAAGAAGGTGACCTTAAAATATGAAATCAAAATAAGCCACGCAATCCCCTAGGCTACCCACTTCAAAGTGTCTTCTAGTGCTGCTTCAGGAGGAACAAAAAAAGTAAACAATGAGAATTAATTCAGCAGATAAAACCACTGCAGAACACATAATGCAAACATACACATTCACATTTGCACAAAACTGAGGAAAATTTTAACTTGACACTCCAACAGGAATTGTATATTTAAATAAGCATTGCAGAATTGGAATCATAAACATTTTTTTAAACTTTAAAGACAAAAGAACAACATGAAGTATGAAACAGGAGCTAATCAAACTTAGTAGAAACAGAATAAATAAAGATTGAATTACAAAGTACCTATGATATGCAGAATTTCTGAAATGGCCAGTGAAAGATGGTCTACTTGAATTCTCAGAACAGGTGAAAATAATTAGTTAACACTCCTGTCCTTATAGTACATTATATGGCACCATGACTTAAAATAGGGAGTATCACCCTGGATTATACACATGGGCCCTTAAAAGCACAGAATTTTCTCCAGATGGTGGTAGAAGAGGAAATCAGAGGTGCATGAAGCATAAAAAGGATTCAACATGTCATCACTGGCTTGAAAATGGAGGAAGGCACTTGCAAAGAATGTGATCAACTTTTAGGAGCTGGGAGTGGCCCCTGACAGAAACCAGAAAAGAAAAAAAAAAAGGAACCTTGATCCTAATCCTAATTTGCCTGTCACTCCAGGTCAAGAAACACCTGGGGTAACAGGCAAATTTGGCCTTGGAATATGGAATGAGGCAGGGCAAAGACTAATAGAGTTTTGCCAAAAAATGCACTGGTCATAGCAAACACCCTCTTCCAACAACACAAGAGACGACTCTACACATGGACATTACCAGATGGTCAACACCGAAATCAGATTGATTATATTCTATGCAGCCAAAGATGGAGAAGCTCTATACTGTCAACAAAAACAAGACCAGGAGCTGACTGTGGCTCAGATCATGAACTCCTTCTTGCCAAATTCAGACTCAAATTGAAGAAAGTAGGGAAAACTACTAGACCATTCAGGTATGACCTAAATCAAATCCCTTATGATTATACAGTGGAAGTGAGAAATAGATTTAAGGACCTAGATCTGATAGATAGAGTGCCTGATGAACTATGGAATGAGGTTTGTGACATTGTATGGGAGACAGGGATCAAGACCATACCCATGGAAAAGAAAAGCAAAAAGGCAAAATGGCTGTCTGGGGAGGCCTTACAAATAGCTGTGAAAAGAAGAGAGGCGAAAAGCAAAGGAGNCATGAATCAAGGCAAATTGGAAGTGGTCAAACAGGAGATGGCAAGAGTGAACATCTATATTCTAGGAATAAGTGAATTAAGATGGACCGGAATGGGTGAATTTAACTCTGATGACCATTATATCTACTACTGCGGGCAGGAATCCCTTAAAAGAAATGGAGTAGCCATCATGGTCAAAAAAAGAGTCTGAAATGCAATGCTTGGATGCAATTTCAAAAACAACAGAATGATCTCTGTTCGTTTCCAAGGCAAACCATTCAGTATCACAGTAATCCAAGTCTATGCCCCGACCAGTAATGCCGAAGAAGCTGAAGTGGAACGGTTCTATGAAGACCTACAAGACTTTCTAGAACTAACACCCAATGTCCTTTTCATTATAGGGGACTGGAATGCAAAAGTAGGAAGTCAAGAAACACCTGGAGTAACAGGCAAATTTGGCCTTGGAATACGGAATGAAGCAGGGCAAAGACTAATAGAGTTTTGCCAAGAAAATGCACTGGTCATAGCAAATACCCTCTTCCAACAACACAAGAGAAGACTCTATACATGGACATCACCAGATGGCCAACACTGAAGTCAGACTGATTATATTATTTGTAGCCAAAGATGGAGAAGCTCTATAAGGTCAGCAAAAACAAGACCAGGAGCTGACTGTGACTCAGATTGTGAACTCCTTACTGCCAAATTCAGACTTAAATTGAAGAAAGTGGGGAAAACCACTAAACCATTCAGGTATGACCTAAATAAAATCCCTATGATTATACAGTGAAAGTGACAAATAGACTTAAGGGACTAGATCTGATAGACAGAGTGCCTGATGAACTATGGATGGAGGTTCATGACATGGTACAGAAGACAGGGATCAAGACCATCCCCAACAAAAAGAAATGCAAAAAACCAAAATGGCTGTCTGAAGAGGCCTTACAAATAGCTGTGAAAACAAGGGAAGCAAAAATCAAAGGAGAGAAGGAAAGATATACCCATTTGAATTCAGAGTTCCAAAAGAATAGCAAGGAGAGATAAGAAAGCCTTCCTCAGTGATCAGTGCAAAGAAATAGAGGAAAATAATAGNACATTCTAGGAATCAGTGAACTAAAATGGACTGGAATGGGTGAATTTAACTCAGATGACCATTATATCTACTACTGTGGGCAGGAATCCCTCAGAAGAAATGGAGTAGCCATCATGGTCAACAAAAGAGTCCGAAATGCAGTACTTGGATGCAATCTCAAAAACGACAGAATGATCTCTGTTCGTTTCCAAGGCAAACCATTCAATATCACAGTTATCCAAGTCTATGCCCCAACCAGTAATGCTGAAGAAGCTGAAGTTGAATGGTTTTATGAAGACCTCCAAGACCTTTTAGAACTAACACACAAAAAAGATGTCCTTTTCATTATAGGGGACTGGAATGCAAAAGTAGGAAGTCAAGAAACACCTGGAGTAACAGGCAAATTTGGCATTGGAATGCGGAATGAAGCAGGACAAAGACTAATCGAGTTTTGCCAAGAAAATGCACTGGTCAAATCAAACACCTTCTGCTGACAACACAAGAGAAGACTCTACACATGGACATCACCAGATGGTCAACACTGAAATCAGATTGATTATATGCTATGCAGCCAAAGATGGAGAAGCTCTATACAGTCAGCAAAAACAAGACCAGGTACTGACTGTGGCTCAGATCATGAACTCCTTATCACCAAATTCAGACTCAAACTGAAGAAATTAGGGAAAACCACTAGACCATTCAGGTATGACCTAAATCAAATCCCTTATGATTATGATACATAATGCAATGAAAATTCTACATAAATAGTTGCCAGCACACAGAAAATTGTAATTTTGCTTTCTGGAACTTTCTGGTTTTGTTTTTGTTCCATTGTTGGTTGACTCTATGGATATGTAACCTGTGAGTATGAAGGGCCAAGTGTACCTTCTTTGGGAGTTGGGGGAAAGGCTTTTCTGCATGTTTCCATTGTGAACTGTGATGCTTATACTTTGGACCTATTTTATTCTGTGTGCTTCCCATATGCACTGTGGGCATGATCTGAAGGCATTGCACTCATGCTTTCACACAATTTTGTGTACTTGGAGGTAACAGCCAAAAACTAGACTCTGCTGCTGCTGCTAAGTCGCTTTAGTCATGGCCAACTCTGTGCGACCCCACAGATGGCACCAGGCTCCCCCGTCCCTGGGATTCTCCAGGCAAGAACACTGGAGTGGATTGCCATTTCTTTCTCCAATGCATGAAAGTGAAAAGTGAAGCAAATTATTTTGCTTATATTTTTCTCTTCATATGGGCATAAGAACGATACATGATTAAAAATTCATGTCTAAATACATTCAAAAGATTTTTCAAGGATAATATAAAATGCTAAGAGATACAGAATTATAGCTGAACCAGCANCAAATTATTTTGCTTATATTTTTCTCTTCATATGGGCATAAGAACGATACATGATTAAAAATTCATGTCTAAATACATTCAAAAGATTTTTCAAGGATAATATAAAATGCTAAGAGATACAGAATTATAGCTGAACCAGCAGTGCCTTTTTAAAGGAATATATAAAATGATAATTTGTCTATAGTCAATAATATATTAATTTGATAAAATAAACATTACCAACTATATAATTGAGATCTATTTAAATATCATACCACTGATAAAAAAATGTTATTTCATATGAACAAAAATGTATAAAAATAAGACATAAATTGTATCAATTATCATAGTAAACATATTAAGGCTATATGAAACGTGGACTTGTATACTTATGAAAGCAAAATTGAAAGGCTAGATTAATGTCATCTTAATGTTAGGTTCAGCTGTTTTCAAATCACAATTTTTTTAAAAAAGGAATCAGGAAAATCTTCTCATCAGTCCTTTAAATTATTTTTTTTCTTACTAGTTGCTTATAGAGTCATTCCCTTTATAGACATAGGCATTATTTTAGGTGCCTGGAGATATAGGCTTAACTAATCATCTGTAATTGTTTCCTGTTAATACTGAACACCAAGAACTGACAGCAAAAGAAAATAAAAGCATGAATGTGTTCAAAAAGCCATGATTTAGCTACAGTTTGCAGATGTGTGGAGCACTTCAATAGCATTTAATACTTTTGTGGAGCAAAGTTGTGCCATTAGTATTTAATTTCCAGAAGCTGAAATTCCAGGGTTACCTCATTGGTTCATTATAGATTTACATATGTTACATACTTTGGCCCATTTGAAAGACATTTGATTATTATTCAGAACTTTGCTTTTTAACGCATAATTTGTTGGTAAAAATATGGAATAGGTAAAATGTTACATTTCTAACATTCCTATTGCCTTTTAAAATGTTCAAACCTAGACATAACACTACATCCATTTATGCTTTCCCCTTACCTTCCCCAATGTGTCAATTCAAAACCAAAGTGTTCTCCTTATTAAACTTTTATTGGTGATTCTTAGAGACAGAAAATCCCTTACACCTAGCTAAGAGTTTAGAAATGGACCAATGTGAATTTCACTCCAAGATTAAGCATTCAGTTAGTTGTAAAGTCTTAGATAGGTTATTTAGTGGAGTTTCCCAAGTGGCAAAGAACCCACCTGCCAATGCAGGAGTCATAAGAGACACAGGTTCGATCCCTAGGTCAGGTAAATCCCCTGGAGGAGGGCATTGTAACACTCTAGTATTCTTGACTGTGAAATCTCATGGACAGAGAAACCTGTCAGGCTATAGTCCATGGGGTCACCGAGAGTCGGACACAACTGCAGAAGGGCACACATGCACACGACCCTCTAAGTGCCTGTAAAATGGAAATATTAACTATCTTATAGAATAATAAGTATGTATATCTTATACATCTTACATAGCTTGATACAAAAAAGCTAACTTTTCAAAAAATAGTAGCTATTTTTTATTATTGCTCAAATTAAAAACATGCATGCCTTCAAGTACATATACAGATAATTTTATGTATCAGTTTATCAGTAAAATGTAAGCTTTATAAAGGTAGAGGTTATATTATTTTTTCTCTCATATTCATGACTTCAACATTATATGCATGGTATATACATGATCAACTTTTTGTAATGAATGAATGAGTGAGTATTTAGACCTAATGAGGTGAGAATGTGATGGAAGCTGAACAGGTAACAAGAACAATTTCTGCCTCTGCAGTGAGCACATTCCTTAAATGAACAACTTTGTCTTTTCTTTAGTTTTCCTATTTATACAGAGATCTGTGCCCCAGAAAGTCCTTATGATTCAGTTCAATTACTGAATGAGCAAGCTTTTCTTCAGTGTTGGAAGGTATAGCATGAACTTTAAATAGCAGCATTACCCTGGGACAGTCACAGCCCTGTGACTACCTCTGTCTGTAAAATGACAGATCTGGACTACATCATTGGGGCTAAAATAGTTTCTTAGAAGAAATGTTCTCAAAAATAATCCCTTATGGAACTATGCTAGATAAAACTGATAAAACCGGAACCAGTGCATGAAATGGGTCCATGTTTCTATATGTGTATGGGAGTGGGCCTTTGTGCCCCCAGGAGAGGTAGAAAATACAGTCTATTAAGCATCCTTTAAGTCACACTTCCCACCTCCTACTCCCACCCACCTTGAACACACACACAAACCTATTAGACTCTGAGACAACTTCAGGAAAATGCTAGAAATTCACTGACCAAACTTTGGAAATGGATACGCTAAACACCAGCTTCTACTCCTGCCTTACTGTTCCATAATACTGTGATTCTGAAGTTCAGAAGACCCTGCATTCTTATCTTCACCCATCACTTTTTGAAACTGAGACAAATAACTGAGAAGAATAGGGTTGCAGAGTCCCCCTCAGCTTCAGGACATTGTGGCAGAGGTGAATCAGGAAACGCTGAAACAGGATAATGAACGGGAGACTGGAGCTGGGCTCACTGGTCTAACAGGTCTGTGCTCCTATCTGGCTCAAGCTCAGACTGAATCAGACTGTTTATATCTATTCCATGTTATCACTTTTACAACTTCATCTTAGGTAACCAATCAATAGATTTAGAACAGACATCTTTTAAACTCATGGTGTGACCGAACTGACCAGATGTTTGGCTGAATTGACTGAGCTGTTTCTAGTATAATGTGGACGCAGCCTGAGAGTCAGTGAAAGGTGACAGAACTTTGACTTTTTCTTGTCCAGAGATAGAAAAGGCAAAAGGAGGAGGAGGCAGGGAAAATGCAAGAGAAGGATAGGTAGATGAAGGATCAGCAAGGGAGCAATCAGCAGCCTACACAGGAGTCCCAGATACAATACTTGATTTCAAGGGAACCTCTCTCTAGTTTAACCTTTCTCTATTTTAAAACTTATTTTAAAATGAAGAATTGTTGAACAGAGATTATATGAGGCAGATAGAAGGAGAGGCTAATTTAAGA
This sequence comes from Neotragus pygmaeus, assembly GCA_006410875.1. Taxonomy (NCBI): domain Eukaryota; kingdom Metazoa; phylum Chordata; class Mammalia; order Artiodactyla; family Bovidae; genus Neotragus; species Neotragus pygmaeus. Next base: position 13,173 of record SJYV01053425.1, read on the forward strand.
CTAAAACATGAAAACTACAGCAATTAATATACTGTTCATCACTAAGAATAAGATAATCTTCCTTGTCACTATGTAGAATTAATTTTGATTCTCTGATGTTTCATGTATATATCAGTACTATCTTTTAACATAAAGCGAAAAGAAAGCCAAATTGTTGGGAAATGTGCTAATATCACACACACACATGCATATATACACACATGTGTAAACGTGTAGTTTATTCCAAAGCCAAGGAAAATTTCTTCATGGCATTCTTTCAGCATGCTATCTGACCAATATAGTTCATGCATCAGTGGAGTCCTGGTAACTCTGGAAGGAGTTGTTTCTACTTGGTTTTAAATTCCACTTTGTTTCACTGTAAGTGAACAAAACCACCTTATTTGTTTTTCTAAAAAGGCTGACTTTTTTTTAGCACAGTAAAAAATGTAGATTCAAGCATGGGGATTTTCTTGAAGAAAAACTGATGAATATTCATGCATAGACTGAAGAATATAAAATATGAAATGTCAACATTCCTAAAAGTCATGGGATAATTTTTGTGAAAGGATATTTTATTACTTAAAAAAAAAAAACTTCCAGAAAAACTCCAACACTGATGCCACTGATAAATTGTGATTCTTCTAGATAAACATAAGGAAGGAACTGGTATACTACTTTGAATTATTATCAGTTATGGTATATTTATAAAGTGATAGTGATAGTAAGAAAGAAAGTAAAAAAAAAACCCACTAAAACATATTCTAAAATATCCTTCTCCACTTTGCTTTCCCTCATAGCACTTACAACCCTTGTACCTTATTATTTTTAAGATCATTTAAACTTTTTTGTTTCGTTTTCTCTCTTCTAACTATAAAATAGGTCGATTATAATATTAATAAAAATGTATTATTTTGCTCACTGCTGTAGCCCTGAAAATCTTTTTAAGAGGTAGCACTAATAGGTGATAAATATTGGTGGAATGAATGAACTGGTATGTGGCAATATGTGCCAAGAGATACTGAGTCAGTTTACTTGAGTATAAAGAGAAAATGTTTTTGAAATCACAGCAAAAAGATGAAGCTAACCATGATAGGAAACAAAAATTCATCTGGATTCAAATCCAAAGGAACTTTCAGTGCTGGAAGGTGAAGGGAAAAAGTTAAAAATTATTAGCAATCCTTTGTTCTGATTTAAGAGGCGAACCATGACTCATGGAAAAAGGACCTGTTCCCTATCAGATGACTTATAGCCTAGTTGCCTGGTCCTCACAAGAGACCCCCCAGGTAATTGTTTTCTCCTGTTAAAGATTACCTAGAGCATTATTCCTTCAGGAATTGGCTAACCGCCGCAAGGAGGTTAATCAACCTCCTTGGGCTTGATGTAATTCCAGACCTGTCTCTGTAAAAGTCAAGCTATGCCCACCAATCAGTTTGTTCAGAGTGTCTTCACCCCTCCTATACCTGCTTGTAGCTTTAGTGTATAAAAACTGCTTTGTAACTGAAGTCGGGGTTCGTTCGCTCCTTTCGAGGAAGTTCGAACCCCGGCGCGCCGGTTCAATAAACCCTCTTGCTTTTTGCATCGAATTCGAGTCTTGGTGATCTGTGAGGTGACGTTTCCCGAGAATAGGCCTTTCTGGGGCCTAACAAAGGCTATGGAGAGATGCCATTGGAGGAAAAATGAGTTCGGAATGTGATAAAGATAAACAGCTTATATAGGCTAACTCTTCTACAAATAATTATTATAAAATAATATATAAACCAAGTTGAAGGCACTTTAGAATGTCCAAAGGCAGGCAGCGGCATGGAATATTTCAACTTTTGAGAGAATAAATGGCCATTGCGTCAGATCCATATTTATTTGCCTTTTCCCCAAAGGCACTTCCCACTTCATATGGCACAGGGGAAGAATAATTCCAGCAGAAACCTGCTATTTCATCAGGTTGAGTTGTCAGCGAACACATGAGCTATAAATTGAAGGGGGAAATCCTAAGAAGGAAGGCAGCAGAGGCAATGAGTTTCCAACGCAGGATATATACTTTCCTCAAATCTTTGCTTGACCTTTGAATCAAAAGGAAAACTCCAAAAAGTCTAGTGGAAAACAACAGCTGGAAAAGGTGAAAAACCTGAGTAGTTCTCTTAGCTCGTGAGTAGATATCTTAGCTCCTATTATCTTGGTATTTGTATGGCTGGCACTTGAGTTCTAAAATTAACAAGAGGTAGAGTCGGTTAAGAACTCAGTGGCTATTTAGGTACTACAAATGACATGTGCCAAGTTTTCCTAATAGAGAGTATCAGACTATTAAATGAATCAATTTTTTTGTTTCAAAAAAGCAAATGGACAAATAGTTCAAGCCTGAATCCTAACAGTCACAGCTATGAAGACCAGGATCCATTCTTACTTAAGGTTACATCCCTTAATTTAAAGTCATTATACTTCAGTGCAGGGATCAGAGGTACAGAGAAACTGTAACATATGCTTGACTCTCTATAGTATTCTTTCATCCTTTTTTATGCATTTAAAATGTTGAGATTTTCTTATTAACCTCTATAAGGATCTCCAAGTAAGAAGTTATTTTTATAACAACAGATGACACAACTTCAAGTTCCTGTTTATCTTTTATAAAAGTCATTTCCATTGTTTTCTGCCTAACAGATGAGGATATTTTTCCTTTCTTGAGCAATCAAATTATTCTTAAGAAATGTATTGATATTTCTGCCTATTGTACTTTTTCTCCTGCTAATGACCATTCCCCACAATGTTTCTCATGAACATGAAAATTATATAGAAGTTATGGAAAATTATATGGAAGTAGCAGTTCACATACTGCTGAAGCCTAGCTCAAAGGATTTTGAACATAACCTTACTAGCATGTCAAATGAGTAGAACTGGACAGTAGTTTGAAACTTCTTTGGCAATATCCTTTTTTGAGGATTGGAATGCAAACTGACCTTTTCCAGTCCCTGTGGTCACTGCTGAGTTTTCCAAATTTGCTCACATATTAAGTGCAGCACTTTAAGAGCATTATCTTTTAGGATTTTAAATAGATCAGCTGGAATTTCATCACCTCCACTGGCTTTGTTCGTAGTAATGCTTCCTAAAGCCCCTCAGACTTCACACTTCAGGATGTCTGGCTCTAGCTGAGTGAGCACACTACCATGGTTATCAGTTCATTAAGACATTTTAGAAAAGGCAGAGGAGCCAGAGATCAAATTGCCTTGAATCAGAGAGAAAGGAAGGGAATTCCAGAAAAACATCTACTTCTGCTTCATGGACTATGCTAAAGCCTTTGACTGTGTGGATCACAACAAACTGGAAAATTCTTAAAGAGAGAGGAATACCAGATCACCTTACCTGTCTCCTGAGAAACCTGTATGCAGGTCAANCAGAAAAACATCTACTTCTGCTTCATGGACTATGCTAAAGCCTTTGACTGTGTGGATCACAACAAACTGGAAAATTCTTAAAGAGAGAGGAATACCAGATCACCTTACCTGTCTCCTGAGAAACCTGTATGCAGGTCAAGAAGTAAGAAATTAGAATTAAATGTAGAACAACAGACTGGTTTAAAACTGGGAAAGGAATATGTCAAGATTATATATTGTCACCCTGCTTATTTAACTTCCATGCAGAGTACATCATGCAAAATGTTGGACTGGACGAATCACAAGCTAGAATCAAGATTGTCAGGAGAAGTATCAAAAACCTCAGATATGCAGATGATACCACTCTAATACCAGAAAGTAAAGAGAAACTAAAGAGCCTCTTGAGGAGGACAAAAGAGGAGAGTGAAGAAGGTGCCTTAAAACTCAACATTAAAAAAAACTAAGATCATGGCATCTGGTCTCAACACTTCATGGCAAATAGATGTGGGGTGGGAGTGGAAACAATGACAGATTTTATTTTCTTGGGCTCCAGAATCACTATGGATGGTGATTGCACCCATGAAATTAAAAGAGGCTTGCTTCTTGGAAGAAAAGCTATGATCAAACCTAAATAGCATATTAAAAAACAGACATCAGTTTCCAACAAAAGTCTATATAGTCAAAGCTATGGTTTTCCCGGTATCATGTATGGATGTAAGAGTTGGACCATAAAGACGGTTGAGCACCCAAAAATTGATGTTTTTGAACTGTGGTGCTAGAGAACACTCTTGAGAGTCCCTTGGACTGCAAGGAGATCAAACTAGTCAATCTTAAATCAACCCTGAATATTCACTGGAAGGACAGATGCTAAACTTGAAGCTCTAATACTTTGGCCACTTGATGGGAAGAATCAGTTCATTGGGAAAAAAAAAAAAAAAAAAAACCCTAATGGTGGTAGATTGAAGGCAAAAGGAGAAGGGAACAGCAGAAAATGAGAAGGCCAGATAGTATCACTGACTCAGTGGACATGAATCTGAGCAACCTCTAGGAGATAGAGAAAGATAGGGAAGCCTGGTGTGCTGCAGTTCATGGGGTCACAGGAGTTGGACACAACTTAGTGACTGAACAACAAAGTATATTACAGTAAGTACCTTGTTAACATTACTAACATTTTATCAATATGAGGTATGAACTATTACTGAGTTATTAATAATCTCAGTTCAATCTAGTAAAGATATTATATGCTCCTTTTTGTTATAGATACTTCCAACCCTGCTCTGCTTGGTTCATGAGGTTCTTCCCAATAACTAAATTCACCTATGATTACTGGACATCTTATATCTATTGAATTTATACATTTGGGAATTTTAAAAAGATGGTTAGTGTGTTTATATACAAATGACCGGTACAGTAGAGCTACAGTTGTACCTGTCACGGCTTTAACCTGGTGACTGCCCCATCCATATTACTTGGGTGGTTTCTCATCTTGAAATCCTGATTATTCTGAGGAGTGCTCATCTTCTTTCTCTTCCACTTCATCACCATTATAATCGGTCTAAATTCTCATTTATTTATTTAGTTTTTGGCCAGTGTGGCTCTGGAGACAGCATTTCTAGTTGAATGTGGTCTTTATGTATCACTCTCCTCTTTTTAATCACTGTTATTTCTTTATCATTTTCTGTGTTTAATTTTTCTTAATGGTTAATAATTCTGATATTGTTAGTGATAGTAGACCATCTAGTTTATCTTTAGATAAAATTTTTCATTTATTATTTCTGGATCAATATATCTGAGATGCAATATTTTTTTTATTTGATTCGAAATTATATTCTTTACTTTGGACAATCTAAACTATCATTCTTAGAATTTTAAAAAAATAGTCATTTGTATTACTAGTGCAGCTATGCCCACAGGTCAGAAAATTTTTTCTCTAAGAGCCAAATGTTAAATGTTTATGTCTTTGGATCCCAAGAAGCAAAACTAAACAACTGTTATTGCCAAAGAGCTAATAGTCCTTTTACATTTTATATTTTAATTCTCCATTTATAGGCCATATAAAAGTAGGCACAGGCCACAGAAAAGTAGGTATAGGCCACACAAAAGTAGGTAGAATAATAGGTTTAGTCCATGGGCTATATTTTCCAACCCATCCTCTTTAATACACCTTTATCAGGCGATGGGATGACTTTCATTAGAATCTTTTAATTTCTGAGGCCTTCATTTCTGTTAGTCCCACTTGATATTTTCTTATGAAATTAAACATATACCAACTTTGTGACTCAGGAATTCTCTCCTAGGTATTTACTCCAATAAAGGAAGCAATTTATTCATGGAAGAGTTACATTAAAATGTCCATCTCCTTTATTTATAATAGTGCCAAACTGGAAACAATACAAATGTCCATCAGGATAAAAGACTTAAAAATATTCATTCAATAAAATACCACTCAATAATAAAAATGAAGGAACTACTGATGTATGCAACAACATAGATAAATATTAAAAACTATGTGTTGAGCAAAAGAAGCCAGACATATAAGAATGCTGTATTATCTATAAGGAGATCAAGAGGTGGAATGCCTTTCAGTTCAGTTCAGTCGCTCAGTCGTGTCCAACTCTTTGCGACCCCATGAACCGCAGCACACCAGGCC